>CM059219.1:24514064-24794064 GCA_030347435.1 Clarias fuscus
CTGTATATCTGTATATCTATTTAAAATAGACAAACTGGTGGAAAAATGACCTTTTTTTCCCTAAAGAACCAAACAATGTTGAATTATTATTATTATTATTATTATTATTATTATTATTATTATTATTATTATTATTATAAGCAGGTACACATGTTTATTATAGACTATATAAGACCTGGACACAACCTTCTTAGGTGTCACCCAGAGGCATTATAAAGAGCGGGTTTGAAGTTAAACTCTCACAGCTCTGGTTGTCACCATCTAGGCAGGAGCTGATTCCACCTAAACCATGATTAATCCATAAATGGCCAAATAGGAAAAACAAATGGAACCTGTATGTTGGTTGGAACATGACTACTTACAGTACCGTAGTTACCACAAGCTCGCTTAAAATATCTAAAGGCTTAGCAAAAAGGCTAAGGTGGCTAACATTAATTGATCATCCATAACCTACACATCATTCTGTGTCAACTCCTACGTTTCTTATGGTAAGATAAACTACAACACTTCCAGTTTGCTGGTTGAAGGCACATCTGGTACATCTGCAAGGTAGCTGTCACTCAATTTGGTCACACCCCTAATTTTACAGCTTTAAAAAGAATAACCAAAACTTAAAAAGTGTTCATTTTTAAGTGAAACATGACACAGTTGAGTGTTCATTGAGGTTATGGGCAGGGGCTGATAGATGATGAAGTCCCACATGGACCCACAATGTAATACATGAATCAGGTGGCAGCAATTAAATCATCTCCAACTATTCCCTTCAAAAACCAAGTTTGTTCAGTAATGTTTTTGTTATACACATAGATTTCATGTTCATTTTCATATACATTTTTTACAGACACGATTTACTGGAATTATATTTCTCTTTTATCTTTCATTAGATTTTAGTTTGGTATTTCAGTGATAATGTAATTAATGTGCAGAAACAATTGAATTTTTAGCTCCAACAATAATTTATATTTACACTGTATGTTTCATCGATTTCATGGACTATTAATTAATTAATTAATGAACTGATCGCAGAGCTATGTTTAATAGTGAAAGGAAGAGCATTTCCACACATACAATGCAAAGCGAACTCAAGGGATTGGGACCAAACAGTTGTGTAGCCTTAAGAAAACCACTATTAGAAATCAATTATCAATGAGGATATTCAGAAAAAAAACCCTGATTGGACGTTATTCAGCTGATGACCTGAATATACAGTACTGAACAAACTGTTTTTTTTTTCTTCCCCAATGGCGTGGTCATATTCCAAGATTCATCGGGCTCAACTTGGGAAAGAGTGATTTAGGGAGCACGAGACATCATTTTCACACATTGATCGGCCTCACAAAGTCCAGACCTTAATCTGACTGAGAATCTTTTGGATGTGCCAGAGGAGGCTTTACGCAGCGGTCCGAGTCTCCCATCATGAATACAAGACCTTGGAGAGAATTTAATGCGATTCTGGACTGAAATAAATGTTGTGACATTGCATAAGGAAGGCAAATAAATATTAAAGTGAGTATTATACCAACTTATTTAACACAATAATAGTTGAATACCACTGTAATGTCTGTGTTTCCCTTACGCACATCTGACAATCAGCTGTACTGCTGGAAATACAGCGGAGCAATGCGAATCAGTAAAAAGAAGTTCCATCATTTAACTACTTTTATTTGCACCCCATGCATGTTTATGTTTTCTCCTCCTAATGTACAGTAGTTAAAATGATAAACAAGCAGAGGTGACAAGTGACAAAGTACAAACATTTTTACTACTCACTACAATCTTGATGAAAAACCTATATTTTACTCACTACATTTTAAATAAACACTTGTTACTTTTCAGCTGACAAGCACATAAAATTGCATTGAATTTCTAGACTAAACATTAAAAAGTGTTTACATGAACTGTTTATGAACTCTTATGCATTTGGTTTGTGTTTCATGGCAATAACATTTTTTATTTGTAATAAGCTTCTGAAATTCTTTCACCTTACTGTATTCTGTATGCGTACAGTACAGTATGCCCATGTTTAATTATGTGAAATACTTGCATTATACACCGAATATACCCTATTCGGTAAAAAAAAAAGTGTGTGTGAAAGTCACACACACACACACACACACACACATACAAACACAAAATAAAAGATGCTTCATGTGCACACACGTGGTCACAGTACACGTGCGCACGGATGTTGACTATACAAATGATGCACGCGCACGGAGACTGAGCATGGGAGAAGAAAAACCTGTTGGCTCAGTTGTGATCACGTGATTCTCAGTGTCAAAACAAGAAGTGCACGCGTGCCACATGATACTCGATAATACTTGGTACTCAAATATCAAGACTCACTCATTTAGCAAGTAAAAATTTATTACAGCTCGTCTTGCGGAACGCTCGCAAACTGGGCTACTCGCAATCTGAGGTTCCACTGTAACTAATTTAACTAAAGTTACTGAAGTATTTGAAGATGCTAACAATGCTTCTTGCCATCCATTTAATTAATAATGTCAGATCTTGAAATGTCAAATAATGTCCAGGTCTCCTTTAAATTCGCTTCAGTAACTTATTAATCTCTCAATTATATTTTTTTAATCTGACTTTTTTTTTCACTACAGCAGTCGCAATTCATTTAAAACCTTTAATTGACTCACTCACTCATTCATCATCTATCGTCGTTATCCTGTATACAGGGTCGCAGGGGGACCTGAAGCCTCTACCAGGAGACTTAGGGCATGAGGCAGGGTATACCAGGGACAGGGTGCCAATCCTTTGCAGGGCACAAACACATACACACATGCACACGCTAACAATTTACACACTATGGGCAATTTGGAAACACCAATTAGCATAACCAGCATGTCTTTGGACTGTGGAAGGAAACCAGAGCTCCCGGAGGTGCACAGAGAGAATATGCAAACTCCACGCACACAGAACCTGGATCCTGGAGGTGCAAGTGCTAACCACTAAGCCTTGAAATAAAACTATAAGCATGGCACAGCAGCTACTTGCATCATTTTAAGGTGGTCTTCATCCATAAACCTCACCAATGCTAAAAGTTAAAGAACATTCAACAGCTGTAACGTCCTTTGTCTAAAAGCGCATGCAGGTCCCTATGTCCAGTCGTGTCTAAACTAACCAGACAAATATAACTCATGTTTAACAATTTAAATAATTGGAATAAAACAATTAAACTTTTGTAATGCCTAAGATGTTTCATGAACTTGTAAAGCATCGGAACATAGCAAATTAATTGTACATTTATTTATTTATTAATCATTTATACTTTTGTTCTGGTTAAAGATCAACAGAATCAACGTTAGTTATGTTTAAAAAATATTAAATGCTGTTTATGAGTAAATCAGTCAGATAGACATCCAGAAAAATCAGCTTCTTTGCTTAGAATTAAGAGCATATACTTACAATTCCTCTTGAGTAATAAATAATAAATAAATAAATAAATAAATAAATGTGGTCCTTCTACTTGTAGTGAAGTACATTTTAGGCAAGTACTATACTTATAATTTTACCTGAGTACTGGATTTATGCACTGTATGTCTGCCACCTCTAGAAGCAAGTTGAACGTAATGTCATGCTGATTATTTGACAGCACGGGGGTTAGAAGCACAATAGTTTTTGCATCCCGGAAGTGACACTATGCCATTTTATTTACTACTTACACAATTTAGACAAAATTATACAGTAAGTCACTGGATTGCTACAAACTTTGGAATTTTTGGTTTAATAATTACGACCAACCTACAGTAGGAACAATACTAAATATGATCCATATGGTTTCTACTACACATACTAGTGGGACAAACTGCATTATGGTTTGAGATGACCGGTGCTGATCTAGCTTTACTCAGATGATGAAATGACATGACTCCAAGAAAGTGAATCCTAAAAGTTGTCCATTCACCAAGATTCATTTGCATCACCTGTCTCAGATCAGCTGGGTCACTAAGTAGCAGGGTTCGTCCATTTATACCATTTTGTTTTACAATTTCAGCATATGTTTCAGGAAGATTAATCTTCGACAACTGTAGAAAAAAAGAACAGACAGACATTATATTTTTAAAATAAATGATGTCAGGTACTTGCATTAACTCTAGTATGTATTATACATTTAAACGATATCACAGTTGAGGTTGTGCTGTATATCAGAACAGCAGTATATCATATCGGAGTGGAAAAGATATTCAGTGCAACAGCATGACCGTGAGTGTGATATAGCTTTTATAATACAGTTCTATAAAAAAAACATTTATTATCATGTGGCATTGAGTTGGCAACGGACAGTTAGCGAATAACAGTTATTGTAAATATAAGGGGTGAAAGTAGATACTATGTAGCCAAAAAAGGGAAGAGAAATGAGGTGATGGACAGTTTGTTTGTATCAGGCTAGTTCCGCCCCTTGGGTTGCGAAGTGATACACAGAGTTAAACATCCCAGTGCTGTCATGCTATATCTATATCACCAGTCTTGCCAATGCCTTTTTGTCCAATTAGATTACTCAGTCAAAACTAACTGTTGTATAATACTAATTATAAACAAAATTCAATAAGAATCCATCAAAGTGTACTGACCTCATCGCAAACGTCTTCCACGGTCATGTTAAATACAGTGTTTGGAGACAAATTCTTGAATTTTTCTTTTCCCATTGCTCTAAAAGGATTGATTTGTCTGATCCTTGCCAACTCATTCTTGATAGAACAGTCCAGGTTAACTGTATACTCTTTAAGCTGATCTGCCTCTCTGACTGTGAATGTGTAGTCCTTTTTGAGAAACATTTCAAACAGCTCAGGATCATCATCTCTTTCCAGGAACTTCTCCACGTCCTCCTTAATTATGTGGAGCTCTATCCTGTGCTCACTGAACACATTCCATAGCGTCCTGCTGTGATCAATCTCAACCACGGCTTGATCAATCTGCAGAGTCTGATGTTCATCTTCCATACACTGAAGTATCCAACTTAGTCTACAAGGCCAGCGGTCTACCAGTACAACCCAAGCAGCGACCCTTTCAGGTGGAGGAACCTCAACATCAAGAGCGTTAATGACCATCATGGACACTCTGACGGAATTGGTGACCCTCCTCATAGACACCGTGTTTTCTGAGATATAAATGTGAAGCCTACTTCTGTCACTTAGGAATATGCTTTGGAATGCTTCCTGGATGAAACGTTCCACTTTATGCTCATGAAACATATAGAAGGTGGTCTCATTTGCTCCCTGGGAAGTGACTTGGCCTTCATCATGCAGCCTGCTTTCTATCAAAGGTTCATCTTCTGAAGTAACGGAGGTCTTTATGCTGCATAAATTCTCGACCTCTTCTCCTTGGGGTTCAGAAGGCATTTCAGACTGATCTGATAAAATGTTTTTAAAGACCTTGCATTTGGACAACTCACATAAAGGTGGTACTGTGAATGGCAGTGTGATTATGCGGTCCAGGAAGCTATAAGCTCTGTCCTTTTTGCTGAAGCAATCCTTTGCCTGGTCTATTTTTTGAGTAAGAACCTCTGGGTCAACAGCGACTAGAGAAATAAAAGGGCTCTCCTCATCAGAAAGAAGTATGCTAATGGCATCCAAGACTCCAACAATTTTTGCTGGAGTGCAGCAGTCCAAATTGGTGATTTCCAGCACCACTTTTATCTTTTGCTGCTCAAAATTCTCCATAAAGTGAATAAAGCATGAGAATAACCTTATCTCCTTCCGAACTTCATGCATTAACCCCAACTGCTCGCTGATCTTCTTATTGTCTAAGGCATTTCTGACATTTGCATCCTGGCTAAAAATAAGGTTCTTCATCAGCAAAAACAGAAATCTCATCGCTCCCACTGCAGGGACTCCTAACACTGCAATGATGAACCCCTCGAACACTCCATCCGTTTTGTCATCGTTTCCTTCCCCTTGAGGTTTTAGGTCAGGAAATGAAACAATAACGATTGGTACCAAAATAAAGAGGCAAACCATCAGTGTCACCAGGACCAAGGCCCAGAGTGGGCAGCAGCAGACCTTCTTCGACCTCCAGACTTTGGAGCTTTCCTCAATCTTCTTTTTCATAGCATCTTTTTCCTCATCGTACTGAGCTATTCGGAAGAGGCTGAGCTGAAGCTTGCCGAAAGTGTTCTGGAGAGCATTGCACATCTGAATCACCAAGCCAGCCCAGAGCATGTCACTTCCTGCAAAGTTCCAAGCACTAAACCTCACAAACACATAGCGGTTGCATTGCTTTCTTCCTTTTTTGCCTGTCCATACTGGGCGATAGAAAAGGAGACGGAAGATTAGTGAAATCAGATGGCCAATAGACGACCTGCTTCTTTTACTCTCTCTTTTTTTCTTTTCTTCATCATTTATGTGACCTGTGGAATAACAGATGTAAACATGTATTGTATACTCTGTAATCACTTTGTTTTATGATTTTTTTTTTGTCATTTTCAAAAATCTAAGAATATCTAAGTAATTCTTAATCATTATATTATATTATATGTATATTACATAATATATATATACACATATACATACAGTATAGGAAGAGAAAAATAGTAGAATTTATATTACATTAATATAATATTAATACAATTAGCATATATATATATATATGAATATACAGTACAGCAAAAATTCAAGTATTAAAATATTTGTCCAAGTTTTTCTTTTCCTAAAGTGTGTATACATTTCTTGGCTGACTCTATAAGCAGCCGTAATGCTTTGTAAGTATACAAACCTTCAATGCTTGTGAGAATCATTTTAATCCTGTTGTGACATGATGAGTATAAACCCACCGTCAGCGGAGAATCAACTTTTGCAAGCGTTTTGTATAATGCATATGCATATACTTTATCCGTGTACACGTTATCTGTTAACAAAAGAGAACGGAAATTTGTATGACAGTTCAACAAATAAGCTTGACAGTGCGTATACTTTCTAGCACAAGGGGAGTACTCAAAATGATGCAAAAGTGGGTTTAATTTTTATCATAACTGACACAGGTCGTTTAAATTGCGCATACTGGTAGCATAACTCTTCTTCTAGACAAAGGTACGACTCAACATAGTCTCCATCAAAATCGAGGCATTTGCGCCATCCGTCAATCCGACTGACAAATACTCTTTGAAAATCCACTTTGTTGCAGTACATGGTCTCCTACTGCATGGTACGTCTTCCTTAAACGGCTCCTTCCGTCTGTACACACTGCTCTTTTCAATAGTGTAATATCCATAAACATACTGTACTGTAGCACAGCGGGAGACCATCAATTGCGACAAAGGGGATTTTCAATGAGGATTTGAGAGATGGGTTCAACAATGGATTGAAATAATCCACTGAAATAATGAAATAATGAAAAAGTAATGCCCAATTTTGCATTATTTTTGGTACAGCCCTCGAACATTTGATGAAGTAAAACATCACTGTTCGTTCAAGAATATACAGTGACTTGCAAAACCTGTGAGGTTTATCGGATTTGTCTGAAATGATAACCACACATTGCAAATATTAATTATTGGTCAACAAGTAATTAAAAGAAAAGCGCAAACTGAAAAAAAATGCAGCGTGCACAAGTATTCACCCCCATACTCTGGAAGCTTCAGCTAAAAATATATTGCCTTAAAAAGGACACAGTTAAAACTCTCCACTTATGGCCTTCACATGAGAAACAAATCTGTGATAGAATGATCAGGTCTCATTATAAAAATATAAAACACCTCAATTGCACTGACACTGAAGGAATGCAGTGGAAATGGAGACGAATGAGCTTTCTAAGAAGGTGAAAGGTAAGGAAATGGAACTTGTTTCCACATGTCCAAGCAGTCCAAGTTTACCGAAATGACTGGCACAGATTCGTTATTGCACCAAAGTGATTGATGGTTAACAGGGCAACAGATCCCGCCCACTTGATCTCTGGGCTGCAGATTCTTCTGGCTCTTTTTTCGAGCACCTTAAACAGGTGCATTTGTCAAGATAGTGTTAGAAGTGATGTAGCTAACTAGCTAGCATACTGAGCAAGAGAGTTGTGAACTCGTACGCATTTGGTTTGTGTTCCACAGCAATAACAATTCCGTTGTTTTAAAACAAGCCTATAATTATAATGTTTTGGTGTGTCCTTTGAACATGGTGTATCTTTGATGCTTGCAATATCAACATGTTTAATTGTGTAGACTACATGCTGTATACAGGGTAGCAGTGCTACGGTAACTAGCTACAGTAGCTAAGCTAACAAAGTAATAAAATAGGTCAATAATACTGCTTATCATTTTTTTTTTTTCGTTATGTTGAAAATTCTCACTATCAATCTCTACTTGCATATTCATGTTATCAACTTCAATTGTGTTTAGAATGTGTTAAAATACTGTTACTCAGTTGGATAACTATCTTGAAAAAATGGCTTCTTTGTGAAGTACTTGTATTTTCAGAGCATGCACTTCAACTTGAATAAAAAAAAAAATTCAAGTGGTCTTTCTACATTTAGTGAAGTACGTGTTTAGGCATGTACTTGTGTAACATGTGTTTCTGCTTTAATATTGAGTTTGTGTGCTTCCGCCACCTCAATTAACACCGTTCCTTCAGTGCAAAATGGTGGCAACGGCATTGTACAGAAGGGCAAGCTTTTCATCCTCGGGAACCTGAGCTTCTTGTCAAAACTGAAGGGAGAATGTATGGAGGATAATAGCTTCAGTTTGCTAAAAATAGCTAAAGCTCGAGACAAACATGCAGTTTCATAAGGGCAATGGTCCCAAAGGCCAAAACACTTTACTTTCAAGTGGTTAAAAACAAAAAGGTTCATGTTGTACAGTGACCAAGTCGAAGCCCAGAGCTGAATCCTATTGAGAATCTGTGGTATTGCTTAAAAATTGCACTCTACAAAACACATCTGACAACCTGAAGAAGACAAAGCAAATCCGTGAGGACGACTGGACGAAAATAAACAGCGTCCAAAGCTGATAGGAACCTTAACCCAACAGACTTAAAGCTGACATGAAAGGTGATCTTTCCAAATTCACAGGACTTATTGCATAAATACTTTCTCATAGTTTCTCATTTTCCTTTTTTTTTTTTTTTTAAATCTGCTGACAAATCATGAAATTAACTTGTTATCTTGTATTCCTTGTAAAATCTTGTAACAAAAAAAAAAAAAAGTCATCTTGTAAAAATATATGCGTTGGGACAGGCGCGATATATTGCAAGCGTGTTCTACTTGCTAAACTAAGAATTCCCAAACTAACCTGTGAAAGAATGCAATATACTTTTGAAACACAGAGCACTCCCTTCTGTAGAACAAAGTCCTTGTACAGTGCAAACACAATAAAGATATGCAGCGAACATAATCCCCATTTAAATAATCCCACAGTCTAAAGGTGACATAGGGCAAATATAGGGTGGCGAAACAAAAAGTAAAAGAATGCAGATGGTATTTTCATGTAACGAGAATTGGATGATGTTGAACAAAGCTTTTAGGGGTTTTTTTTTTTCCACGTCTGGCTTGTGGTATGTTCACTTCTTTCATATTCATTGGATTTCTAATATAAAAGTTGTGTGTTGTACCTTTTACCATTATTCTCTCCTGTCTGACTGTGTATAGAAAATAGGAAGAAAATCTCTCCTCCAGCTAGCCTGAAAATGAGAAAATGTAATAGTGAGATTTTAAAGGTAGTTATGGTGTTATCAACCATACATATGCAAATGTTTAACTATAAATAGAATTATATTAGCTAGAATAGCATGATATTCTGAACCGGTGCATTTATTTCAACCAATTCATGCTTACCCGATTTAAGTTTTGTGTGGGTTTGCCAAGAATAAAAAGTACATAATTAGATAAAATTCATACAAATCATACCAAGTCGGCGACTCGATGTCATTTAATAAAATATTGAAAAAAAAAAATAATAATAATTCTAATCCTCACCTGTTACAGAGGAAATAAAGCCAAGAGATTTAGCACAATGTTCACAGTGCTGTCCCCAGTCCTTCAAACAGCAGAACATAAGAGGGTGTGTTTTATGATGAAAAACAAACAGCTGATTGGCAAGTTCTTTACATGACCATTGTTGTTATTCTTGATATCAAATAACATGCATCTGCAGTCTACACTACTGTGCAAAACTCACTTTACACATGCATATAAATGGTATAAATAAAGGATGCCTTCAAATCAATGTTTCTACATTCAAAAACATTAAAGAGAAGTCTACAGTAATTAGTGAAATAAAGTTAACATTTGGTATGATGATCCTTTGATGCCCTTCCATTTGTGCAGTTTTATAAGGAAATTAGGTATTGCGTTTTACTGAGCATTCAAGCCACAGTTCTTCTGAGGAGTATAACAATGACACCTGCTTCTTTTTTCATACAAAACCCAGCAGCCTTTATTATTATTACTTTTTTGTTTAAAAAAAAATTGGTTTCTTACATAATATGTTGCGTTCTTTTCTGCCATTTCACAATTTTGTGCTGGAATATACTAATGTTCGGAAATCTGATTTTTTTTTTTTTTTTTGGGACTGACTCAATAATAGTCATGATATGTACAGGGGTAGTTAAATGGTTAAGGCATTGGACTATGGTTCGGAAGGTCCTAGGTTTAAACCCCATTGCCACAAAGTTGCCACTGTTGGGCCCCACAACTACTCAGATGCATAATGCGAGATAGAAATGTAAGTCACTCTGGAAAAGGGTGTTTGCCAAATGCTGTAATGTAAATGTAATAATGTGCGAATGTCTTAGGCATATGCAAATCAATGCCGTAGAGCAAGGATGCCTTCATCAATAAAAAACAGTCAGTATTTGGTACAACAATGCTTTGGAGACCCTTTAGTGTGAGGTTCTTCTGAGGACTTTGACGTCAGCTTCCATTTTGTTTTTTGTCTAAAAAAGTGTCTACTTGTGTAATATCCCACTTCCTTTTCTGGTATGCAAATATTGTTTTGTTACTTTTAATTTTGTGGTGGAATACTTGCTGATGTTTGAAAATCAGAAATGTTTTTCACTCGATAATGAAAAAAGGCAAAAATCTATAACAACGTTTGTAATAAAAACACACAGCAAGACCTTAGCACAGAGGTGTATGTGCAAAGGATATGAAAGTATCAAATCTAGAGCCAGATCTGTGTATCACTAACCAGATCCTTCTGCTTCACGTCACTACCTCCGCATGGTTTATTTTCCAATGATTTGCTGTCATTTATGTTTTTTTTATATAAATTTTTACTAATATATAATTTTCAAATGGTGCAGTAGTCCTATATTTTAAATCTTGGGGGATGCAGAAGGTTTATCCTCTCTATCTGGGGACATTTGCCTAAAATTCTGGGAACCCTCACGTTAAATCGATGTGCTTCACTAAATAAGCTATTTATACTGCTGGTCAAATCACTTTAGAAAATAGTTTGCTTGCAGAAATTTAAGTACTGAATCGTCCCCTACAAATGACAGTTTATCTATGCAAATGCACAAAAAATGCCTGTCTAAAACTTTACTACTTTGTATACTTCTCAGCATGGATTCTTGAGTTAGTATCAAGATCATAAAGCTTAGTAATTAATAAGACCATAAAGAGCCATTAAAACTTTTTTTTTTTTTTTCAGAAAGTTTCAGTAATATAAATGAAAAATGAAATTGTGATATATATATAATATAAAGAGCCATTCAAGCATTTTCAGAAAGACCGGATTGCCAAGCCACTAACATCCCTGTTTACAACATCCTATAAGTTTTTATTCTCCAAATCTGTTCAAATCTGTCTTCTCTCTTAATGTAGAGTACAGTACATACATAGAATATTTTGGACCTAAGGGCTATCCTGCTATTCTGGAGATGCTTGAATGAGTTTAACTTTCATAATTCACTAATGTTATTCAAATCATAAAAAAAAAAAAATCTTTAAAGGCTTTATTTGACAGTTAGTTCAAATCCTATAACTGAATTAAAGAAACATCATTCCAAGAATGCTGATCTGTGTTTGCTTCAAATAATTTCTATTCTATCATTACTTGGTTACTGTTAAACCATTACTAAGCTTATTACTACATCTGCCTGTCAGTCTGTTTCTAGAATTGTTGGACATAGATTTCACACTCGCAGTTGTGCCGTGCACTGAATATCAGCTGTGATTACCTGTAGCTATGGAACTTTGCCAGAGCCCCAACAATGCAGACTTTTCACTTTCACAGTGCTCTTGCTAATGCTATATTGCTGAAGTATTACACTCTGAGTGCTGAGCCTTACAACCGCCAGAGTAATTCAAGAACCCATGCTGAGTGTGTACTATGGAACATTTCCACAATTCACATTTCTCCAAAAGAAATTCAGATTTCAGTTATCTGTATTAGTTACTTCTTTTTTAGAGTCAGCACAGTGGCTTAGTCGTCGCCTTGAACCTTCAGGGTCCGGGTTCAAGTTATGCCTTGGGGTTATGGTGGGTTTCCCCTAGGAGCTCCAGTTTCCTCCCACAATCCAAAGACATGCAAATTAAGCTGAGTGGCATTTCCAAATCGCCCATAGTGTGTGAAATGTAAGTGAGCCATGTAAGTGTGTGTGCACCCTGTCCAGGGTGTACCCCTCCTCGTACCTCAGCAATAGGCTCCAAGCCGTGTATACAGGATAAAGCGGTATGGACGTTGAGTGTGAGTGTTTTTGTGTGTGTGTGTGTGTGTGTGTGTGTGTGTGTGTGTGTGTTTAATAATGCAAATATTTTATAACCTGATTCCTATTTTACTGTATATCTCTTTGTTAAAAAGCTGAAAGACTTTGCACATGTTTAGAAGAAGTTCCAATCTACCCAAGAAACCTTCAAATTACTTCATTGTAAACATTGTGAAATTATGGAAGGATGTTTTAAATATTTATTTTATTGTGTTGATTTTAATGCCCAGGGTTGTTGTGTTATATCGCCCAAACCCCAGCCACTGAATGCAGCGACAATCCCAAGCCTGGATGAAATGGGAGGGTTGTGTCAGAAAGCACATCCGGTGGAAAACCTGGGCCAAGTTATTGTACGGATCGGATGGTCCGCTGTGGCGCCTCAATTGTTTAAACTTTAAATGAACACTAGACAAACCCTCCATGATGTCACCCATACTGTAGGTTTTCTGAAGAGCGGTTTTAAAGCTCAACTGTAGGAGCTCTGGTCATCACCATCTTGGCAGGAGCTGCCTCGCATAAACCCTGGTAAATCCATAAATGGGCAAATGGATGAGCAAAAAGCATTTGACTATTGATTGGAGCATGACTACTTACTGTACATTAGTTACCACCCACAAGCGAACTAGCTTAGTGTAAGCTCAGATAAAATACTAAGGTGACTAAGGCTAATTTATATGCTAACATTACCTTGCATTCAATTGAAATCTGTCATCCATACCCTACATGTCATTGTCAATGCCTACATTTCTTGTGGTACGGTAAATTACAACAACTCCAGTTAGCTGGTTTGCTAAAGTTGTTTTATGTCTTAATATAATTTTAGATGATTAGTTACATGAAAAAAAAAATCACCCAATACAGTTATCAGGAATAAGAAATGTGGCTATGGAGACAAAAAAAAAAAAAAAAATTGTAACAGACTATAAACATGTGGGTCTATGATTGACTCACTTTTGGAGTGGACAGTCAAGGAACTGCACGTTTTGGCTTCATTTTCAGAACCGTTTCAAAACCCAATGCAAGTTTTTGTTTAATGTTGATGGAGGAAAGTAAAATGGGGGAAAAAGTCAACCATGGTGGTAGAGTGCTGGCCATTGATGCAACCATGAATTGAATGGAACTGAAGAAATATATCTAGCCATGAGTGTGTGATCTGAGGTTTAATCACAGTTGGGTTATACAGTGATCACAAAAGCCAGTCCATCTCTGAGAGCCTAAAAATGAAGCCAATATTAAAGTTCTGGAGTGACCATACCAAAGTGCTGATTGAGTTCAGCTCCGGATTTTTCTGTCACTGGGCTGCTGTGGCCAGGTCTTAAAAGTTACAGTAAGTTCATAATTGAAATCTCGTCACTGCAGGATATTGAAAGCAATTCTGCAATATAAAATTTGGGCACGTAGCTAAAATAATGCGAAATCTAATCTCCAGGTATCAGAAGGGTTGGTTCGCAGTTGTTGCTGCTGCTCATGAAGTCACAACAATTGTAATTGTAAAAAAGTTTAGAGTCAAGTACATTGAAGGTTTTTTTTCTTTAATAAATGAATTGATTATTTTAAAAAAAATGCACCATGGTTTTCATATTTATCTTGTCTTGTATTACATTTTTAAAAAGGATATGAAAGATTTTTCTGTCTAAACTTCTATTTAAATAGTTGGATAAATTCGTACTTTACATTTTGCAAGACATATAAATAGTATAGCATAGGAAACAAAAATCAGATAGGCTTAGGGAACAGGTGGTCATATAGAGACGAGTGATTACACAAACCTCTACAGCAGAGATAAGATAAAGCAAGGCTATGCCCCTTGAGCGTGACGTATCTTTGAATAAAACAAGGAAATCAAAAACACCTAATCTGGGAGCATGGGAAATAGGGTATGTGGGAACAAGCTTTTACCTAAAAAAAAAAAAACCAAGCTATGTCTGTAGACTCACGTGTGTTGACAACTAAACGTCTTTTTATTGGTCTTTCTGCGATTCGAAATTGAAAGAAAATTTAAGAAATTGCATTTTTTTTTCTCTAATAAATAATCACATACAGTGACAAATTAAATAGGGCGCATTTTATTGTTTTATTATGATTTCATCCTCCCATCTGTATATATCAAAGTAAAATGTTAACCCACAAGGACTGTGGTGAAACATGCAGGACAATAAACTGGACATGTCCACTTGCACAAAAAAATAAATGAATAAAAAAAAAATCAACATGTGGGTCTCGCCTACATCAGTGTAAAAATGTTAATTATTAGTCCAGGTTCATAACAATCGAATGAGTCTTTGCGCGTTTTTGTATCCCAATTTTTTCAAGCTAAAGCACCATAAAAAAAATGAAGGAAAAAGTACTGAAAGAAGTGCTCTGTTTAAAGTTTGTGTGATTTTAATGTAAAGGTTAATATTTTAAATGCTTTTTTTTTTTTAAATACAGACTACATTGGAAAACTTTGAATTATTCTGTCAATCATCCAAAGAACCACTAATTAGCACATCCATTAACTGTAACTTTTGATCATCAAAAATAGCCATAGATCACAAATTTCTTTTTTTTCTTCTTTTCTTCACCATATAATTACTCTATTCTTTCCTACACATCTACCTTCCTGTTTTACCACATTGTTTTTTCCCCCCTCCACACTGAAATGAATGGCGTCTCTTATGCTTGTTACTATGAGTTACTAGCAAAGACATTGTTTTTAATATGTGATTTATTTAATTTACTGATTTTGATCTAAACATCTTTGGACCACTGCATTCCTCGACGTGAGATGCTGACAGTTTAATCAGGATGATACTGCCCCCTGTTGCAGATACATTCTTTTCTATTGCAACTCAATTCGATGTGCTCCCCATGTTAATACATTGAAGGTTGTGCTGGAACTGTGAGCAATGCTGCTCTCTGCTGGTTAACGTTGATGTTAAATGAAATGAGGCACATCTCACCACATCATCACATCTTATTCATTACAACTTTAAAAAGGCCCGGCAGCGTCTCTACCACCGCAGACGATTGAGAGACTTTAGACTGCCTTCCGAGATGTTCGGGAACAGCACCATGCAGGACAGACAAGCTCTACAGAGGGCGCATCATCCGTACCAAGCTCCCTGATCTGCATTCGATCTACAGCAAGCGGTGCTGGATCAAGGCCAGGAACATAGTGAAGGACCTCAGCCACCCCAACAGTGAACTGTTCTCTCTGTTCTCACTGTTGTGGCCAGGAAAGTGCTTCCGCTCCCTGAAGGCCAACAAAGAGAGACCAAGGAGAAGCTTCCTCCTGCAGGCTATACGGGCTCTTAGCCAGAACACCACATATGACTAAACAATCTGATCTGTTTTCTTTTATTCTCTCACACTTTAAATAAACACTTTCCCTACATTGTTGCTAACAGACCAAATCAGGATGTAACACACTACATTGCATATTTACGCAGATTTGCACATTGCACACCTATGGAACATCTTCAAGGACTAAGGTGTAATTTTATTGTCCCGTATGAACTATACACTGAACACCTCATACCATCCATCCATCTACAAACCTCTGTAGCCCAGCTAGGGACCGTGGAGGCGCGTGGTGACTATTTCACATGCACATACACACTGCAGACAATTTTCCCTCATGTGCATGTCTTTGGACTTAGGGAAGAAACCAGAGAATCTGGTGGAAGGAACCCACCAAGAACGGGGAGAACAAGCAAACCTCATGCATACAGACCCAAAGCAGGAATCGAGCCCAGGAACTGGATGTGCAAGGCGACGGTGCTAACCATTAAGCCTCTGTGCTTATATTTTATATAATAAAATATCATTTTTATTTTTTTTTATATGAAAAGTCTTCCAAACCATGAAAAAAAAAAAACAATTTGTTTAGACTGTTCTACATTTCCGACCTTAAAACAGCATAAAAAAATAAATAAATAAAAAACACACAAGCACGATCACACCGGTATATAGTACAGCGCATCATAATATAATAAAATAAAATCTTAAACCATAGGCATTATTTTTAAATCAAAGTTTGGCTGAATAAGTGCATGTACACAGTTATTTAAATGGATTTCTAATGAGCTTAATAGCATGCTTACCATTAACCCAAAGATGATCACGCATCAAGCCTGTGTACTTCACACACTCCTTTATGCCAGTAAAGCATGGACACTATACTCTCACCAAAAACAGAGACCAAAAAAGTCCTTCCACTAGCCCTGCCTCAGGAGGATTCTAGGCTTCACATAGCAAGCACATTGTGTGTTCAACAAGGTTGTCCTAGAACAAGCTGGAATGCCAAGCATGCTTGCTATGCTCCAACACAGACAGCTACACGGGCTAGGACATGTCACGCCATGCAAGGTGTCAGAATTCCAAAGGACATGCTCTTGCGACTGGCTTCAGACCACTGGGAAGACCAAAACTAAGGTGCAAAAGAGATCTGACAGCAGGCGACACTGACTTTAAATCTTGGGAGGCCTTTGTTGATGACCGAAGCCAATGGAGCCAGTCTATTAGAGGATGTATCAGGATCGAGCCAAAAAAAAAAAAAAGGGAAGATGTGTATTTAGGAAAGAAAGAGTGTAGACAATTGAGAGCAGAAACAATGCAAGCAGAGCAACATGTTTTCACACAACAAATGTAACTGATTGGTTGGACTATTTAGCCACAGAAGGTGCTGTTAACCCTCGCCAGGTGTGAACCCTCGCCACTCCATTGTCTTTCATGACAAAATGAGGCGTAAGAAAAAGAAAAAAAAACAGAAGAAAAAAATTTGAGTGACTGCCAGGAACAATAGAAATAGCATATACACAGACATACAGAAGTAAAGGAAGAGATTTGAACAATGTTTCTGCATTGATGGTAAAGCTCTCTAGGAGAAGGTGTCTCAAATTTTTACTTGTCACGTACACAATTTTATTACAACATGCAGTGGAACGCTTATACGACTCTTTGTAACCTAAATAATATAAAATAAATATATGTATAAAAAGAATAGAAATTAAAAAAATATATGCGTATACATAATACAGACACACACACACACACACACACACTATATATATATATATATTTTTTTTTTTTTATATTCTCATTTTTATATATTTTTTATATTTTCATATTCTGCTTTTAATTATATATACAGTCGTGGCCAAAAGTTTTGAGAATGACACAAATATGAGTTTTCACAAAGTTTGCTGCTAAACTGCTTTTAGATCTTTGTTTCAGTTGTTTCTATGATGTACTGAAATATAATTACAAGCACTTCATACGTTTCAAAGGCTTTTATCGACAATTACATGACATTTATACAAAGAGTCAGTATTTGCAGTGTTGGTCCTTCTTTTTCAGGACCTCTGCAATTCGACTGGGCTGCTCTCAATCAACTTCTGGGCCAAATCCTGACTGATAGCAACCCATTCTTTCATAATCACTTCTTGGAGTTTGTCAGAATTAGTGGGTTTTTGTTTGTCCACCGGCCTCTTGAGGATTGACCACAAGTTCTCAATGGGATTAAGATCTGGGGAGTTTCCAGGCCATGGACCCAAAATTTCAACGTTTTGGTCCCCGAGCCACTTAGTTATCACTTTTGCCTTATGGCACGGTGCTCCATTGTGCTGGAAAATGCATTGTTCTTCACCAAACTGTTGTTGGATTGTTGGAAGAAGTTGCTGTTGGAGGGTGTTTTGGTACCATTCTTTATTCATGGCTGTGTTTTTGGGCAAAATTGTGAGCGAGCCCACTCCATTGGATGAGAAGCAACCGCACACATGAATGGTCTCAGGATGCTTTACTGTTGGCATGACACAGGACTGATGGTAGCGCTCACCTTTTCTTCTCCGGACAAGCCTTTTTCCAGATGCCCCAAACAATCGGAAAGAGGCTTCATCCGAGAATATGACTTTGCCCCAGTCCTCAGCAGTCCATTCGCCATACTTTTTGCAGAAGATCAATCTGTCCCTGATGTTTTTTTTGGAGAGAAGTGGCTTCTTTGCTGCCCTTCTTGACACCAGGCCATCTTCCAAAAGTCTTCGCCTCACTGTGCGTGCAGATCCGCTCACACCTGCCTGCTGCCATTCCTGAACAAGCTCTGCACTGGTGGCACTCCGATCCCGCAGCTGAATCCTCTTTAGGAGACGATCCTGGCACTTGCTGGACTTTCTTGGACACCCTGAAGCCTTCTTAATAAGAATTGAACCTCTTTCCTTGAAGTTCTTGATGATCCTATAAATTGTTGATTTGGGTGCAATCTTAGTAGCCACAATATTCTTGCCTGTGAAGCCATTTTTATGCAACGCAATGATGGCTGCACGTGGTTCTTTGCAGGTCACCATGGTTAACAATGAAAGAACAATGATTTCAAGCATCACCCTCCTTTTAACATGTCAAGTCTGCCATTCTAACCCAATCAGCCTGACATAATGATCTCCAGCCTTGTGCTTGTCTCACCTGAGTTAACAAGACGATTACTGAAATGATTTCAGCAGGTCCTTTAATGACAGCAATGAAATGCAGTGGAAAGTTTTTATTTTCATGGCAAAGAAGGACTATGCAATTCATCTGATCACTCTTCATAACATTCTGGAGGATATGCAAATTGCTATTATAAAAACTTAAGCATCAAATTTTCCAATTTCCAATATTTATGTAATTCTCAAAACTTTTGGCCACGACTGTACATAATTAAATCTGAAAATCTGAAAAAAAGAGAACATCAAAATATATATTTATAATGTAAACTGTAAACAGTCCATGTAGTGTCCAAATTCTTCAAGTGTATAAAAAAGTCTGCAATATGTTTGAGGAAAAAAGTCTGCGGTGTGTGTGTGTGTGTGTGTGTGTGTGTGTGTGTGTGTAAAGCTGCAGTGGGTGTGCAAATTTTGTGCAAATGATTGTTTGTGATTGTTATTGTGCAGTTGATTGTGTAAAGTCCAAATTACATATACTGTAATTTATACAATATAAACTCTGGTGTGTGAAATGAGATGATGTGTGTGTGTGTGTGTGTGTGTGTGTGTGTGTGTGTGTGTGTGTGTGTGTGTGTGTGTGTGTGTGTGTGTGTGTATGTGCGTGCGTGTGTGTGAGAGACAGCAGCAGTGATAGTCTGTGTTTTAAAGTGCAAAGTTAGTTCTCATTTAGTTCTCTGGCTATTTGAATGTTATTCATTAAATCTTTTTTTTTGTTTGAACAATGCTATGACTCTTTTTTTCTTAATTAATATTTCTTAATTTTTTCTAATTTATTATAATTAATCATTAATTGTGTGTAGTTAAAATGTAGACAGAATGAATAAAGCAGCATTGCTTTACTGTATGCGTGGTTTGTCTACATATCTTTTTTTTTTTTCTTTTTTCCATGAGTTATGGCCAATATTAGTCTAATAAGCAGTTTGATGATCACCTTCGGGTCAGCCATTTCTACCTGAATGCTATATTATTATTATTATTTGCAATCAGTGTTATTGTGTCTCATCAGTTGAATTTCAGCTTTAAAAAAACGAACTGCTTGACATTCAGTTAATTGCATTAGCATTAAAAATACATATGATTAAGCAGATTGAGATAGCACTGTACAGTGAATGACAGGTGAATTTCTATATTCAGCCTGCTCAAAACAGGCTACATTATAGTTTTCAGCATGAGTAAATAGATAGAAAATTAGGTGGATAGTTTTTTTTTTTTTTTTTTTTAATGGAAAAAAAAAATCTGAGTTTGCTTCTCATGGGAGTTTTTCTGAAGCTTGCAGTGGGCACCCATAAATTGTGTATTCGTACTTTGCACCCAGTAGAAAGAATCTACTGACACAGGCAAATCAGACAGAGACAGTCTTTGCATATTACAGTATACCTAAACGATTTACCTAATTAAGACAAATTGCTAGAAGAGTCATTAACTATGGGTAGTTTAATAATATTAACTTAAGTAATTCATTATGTGTTACATTAATGTACTTTATTTTAAATGTGTAAATCTATGAAGGTTTTTGTTTTCCTATCATTGCACAATTATGACATCCATCCTAGACTACTTCCTCTAGATGTCCATAAAGACATGTCCATACTGAGTTTTTGACATGTTTTGATGTTGTGTATGGCTGTTGCATTTGTTTTTGTATTATTTTTGACATTTCTCGTGATCAAAATTATTATTATTATTATTTTTTGTAATTGTATTGTAAATATAATTGTACATATAAAGTATATTATTGACACTAAATTGCATATTTTCAAGGGCACAATCACAACTGCAGGCTGATTTAACTCCTGGTTTATTACTGATTTATCATGTGGCAGGTGGAGTTGAAGTGATTTGCAAATTCATACAAAATTTACACTGATAAAGTCAATTTCAAAAATATTTTAAAAATTCATTTTGGGCATTTGTGCTTTTTAACACACAATAATAATAATAATAATAATAATATACTATAATATACTAAACTATAATATAAACTAAGCCCCCCAGGGAAATTTCAACCCCAGGAAATTGTTGAGGATTGTCTATTTAAAAATTTCAAAGGTTACGAAAGATCAAAAGCATTTAGGGCTACAGGCATGCTTCATACTCTAGACAATCACACATATGTATCTTTACTAATCAACAATGTTAAAAGAGTAGATTGAGCATATGGCACAAAACGAAAAAAAAACAAAAAAAAAAACAAGCTCATGCTCTCAAAACATGATTCAAAATATACCATAAATTTCTATTAATGATATTGAAAAATACCAGAACTAGATCATTTAAAACACCAAAGCTGAATCACACTAGCTTTTCTGGATAAATGACAAAAAATTGTGACATATGAGAAATAGGACTGTGGCTTACCATGGTGGCAGAGGCAAGTCTAAAACAGAACGGTCTCAACACTATAACATGTGCACACTTCAACCCTGTGGAACAGAAAGCTGTGAGATTGGAAACTGATAAGTGATCATTAATAACAGGAATAACATTACTGCCTGGAATGACCTGTGTGAGGATCATTTGTAATCCAGATCATTGTGATGACTTGATTACTTCTGCAAGATACTGTATGGTATCTGACAGCAGGTTTTTATTTATTTATTTATTTATTTATTTATTTATTTATTGTGACTCTGTAATGAGTTGTTTGTTGTGCACATAGGTTAAAAAATGCATCGCTGCTAGGACTGATATTGAGCCAAGGAAATGTAAAAAGCTATTCAGATTAAAAATATATTAACTACCCTGGCTGACTGTGAAGGGGAGTGTTTAATTTCAGTTTTGCAGGAACTGTAATCATCATCACCCAAAATAAGATTGCGTGATGAAATATCAGGAATATTAGAGCAATGCTGCTTAAAGAAGTTTGTGCCCTAATTTGAGGCATAAATGTTTACAAGGAGCTCTAGCATGAAAGATAATCATGTATCTGAATCTAGCCTGAAACACATGAAAGGAATAAGTTAGGCAGATAATTACTGCCTCTCTGGATTTAAATTAAAAGGCTCTTCATGCTCATGAATTTACATAGAAGGGCTCTAACGAGCTTGGTAAAATTTTGCTTTAAGTGGATAACTAAATGGCGGCGCAGTAGCGTAGTGGTTAGCACTGTGGCCTTGTGTGCATGAAGATTGCATGTTCTCTCTGTGCATGGGGGGGGGGGGGGGGGGTGGTCTGGTTTCTCCCACACTCCGAAGACATGCAGATTAGCCTAATTGGCATTTCCAAATTGCTTACAGTAAAGTGTACTGTAGTGCTCGTAGTGCTTGCTTGTGCCCTGCAATGGATTGGTACTCAGTGTACACTGTCTTGTGCCCCAAGTCCCCTGTGATGGGCGCTAGTCCTCCCGCAACCCAGTACAGGATGAGGACTATTTATATACGTACACACACACACACACACACACACACACACACACACACACACACACACACACATACACACACACATACACACACACACACACACACACACACACACACACATTATATATATATATATATATATATATATATATATATATATATATATATATATATATATATAAACTGCATAAATTGAAGATATTTACGAAAAAAAAATTTGTGGAAAGATGAGTAGAGCACATCAAGAGGGTTTTTGGAACTTTTGTCTGTCTGTTTGTTTGTGCATGCATCACATAAAAACTACTGAACACATTTTAATGGGGTTTACACAGGTGTATTTGGCCAAGCTTGAGGTAACATATAGGCTTTATTTCACTACAATCAGCCCACGGCAAGAGAAGCTCTTTGAGAAGATTCACTTTTTGAATAAAAATACAAAAATAAATACATACATACTGTAAATACATAAATAGATAATATTCATACATAATAATATTTAATATTCAGTTTTTTTTAGATGTACTACAGTATATGCTTTGCTAAGACCCTAGATGTCCAGCACCCTGGCTTAAATGATCATACAGTATACAGTAAGCAGGGAGGTTTTGAGGAGAGCAAACCTGTTAGACAGATTGGTGCTTCCGTGGATGAGTCTTAGTGTTAGCTTTGACTTTGTGATTATGCTGCAGATTCATTTCCCATTCACTCTGCTTTGAAAGAACCAATTAAAAAAGAAAAATAAATGAAACAATAGCACAAATTATTGCTGAAACTTAAAACAAAAATGGTTTGCTTTAAATGCTGATATACAGTAGGCAAAAAAGAAAAACTCTTGGCAAACAATTGGAACAGATTTCCTAAACCAAATCATCATTTTAAATGTTTTAATTTTGACCATTGTGCTTTTGTCATCATTGTTGTGCTATATTTTTGTTTTTAATTTACTTGCTCGTTCTTGCTCTTGAACACCTTTTCTGAATTGCTAGCTCAGATGCCTTTAAATCTTAACAGTTCACCATGGCTACCATGAAAAAAAAAAAAAACTCCACTTTTTTCGATTCCTATTTTGCAAATGATGTCATTTTATACAATTGCTACATTTAATTTATTGTATTTCACAAGCAAAATAACAGTTTATTTCAGATCCTAGTGAACAATCCTACATCCTGGCCTCAGCATATCTTGCCCTATTCCAGCTATGAGATAGAAATACTGTACATCTTGGATGTGATCTCCGTCCACTACATAATTAATGTGACAGAAAACAACCCTGATCTGTTGCTGTCTGGAGTCTGTAAGTCCCATTTTTAGTTACAACAAAGACTCAATTGTGAGTAGAAAAATTGTGATCCAACGAAAAACTGATATTCATTTTGTCATGGCACTTTTACTCCACACTTTAATCAGGAATCTAGTTTTGCCTTAATAGTTGTTTCCACACACAGCTATCATTTTGGACACCAAGTGTAAAGTTGTAAAAATAAATAACAACAACAACAATAATAATTTATTATTATTATTATTATTATTATTATTATTATTATTATTATTAAATAGAAAATGGTTAACCCAAATCTTTTGTTATTAATCTTGCAGTATTATACATATTCTCCAAGAAGTACAGTTATACATATAGGAAAGTACTATAATACACAATGCATATGCTAATAAAACAGTTTGTCCCATGTGTGTTTTGTTCCTTACTAACTGTCAGATATGGTAGTTTCAGGCATAGCATAAATACAGCTGTAGTCCTAACAAACACAAACACTAGGACCAGCTATCCAAAAGTAACAGAACAGATATTCAACTGATTAACAGAGGCAAGAACAAAATTCACATACAAAGGTCCAAAGCAGCCATGTGCCCCGAGGGGCTGCACGACCCTGACAAGGCTGGGGTGCACTCCAGGGTCCGTGTTTGCAAAACCTGGTTGCAGATTGAGCATTTCCTCAAGGCTAGATGATAGAAGAAGTGCACTGATGTCAAACCAAGCTGGTGAAAACAGCATCACATCCCCAACACCAGAGGGCCTTGCTCGGCTAGGCAGAGGCTGTGTTCCACTCTGAAGTGGACTTCACAGGGTCCTTCCTACTCCATTTGCAGGTGGATGACCGTGAAGGGAACTTCCCTCGACAAAACTATACCATTTGAACACCCTACGGAATCACCAGCAACAAGTCCTGTTGTTTAATCGTTCCCTACACCATTTGCAGTTCCCTTTGAACTGAACATTTTCGCTCCCTGCGGTTTGGAATCACACTTAACATGGCTGAATACCCTGTGAAGTATACTTTGCAGGGTACTTCAGGCTAATGGGAATGCCTAGTTCTGCCATTGTGGGGTGTGGCCCAGGCAGTAAATGTCTCAGTTAACAGAATTTATTTCTAGGCCGACTGGGCTAGCATGAAGCATTTAAGGGCTAACAGAAAGCAGCTCACTGCTGACAGGAAGCATTTCAGGGGTAACAGTAAAATGTTAGGGCTAACAGATCAAACAGGAAGCAATAGGAAATAAAACTAGTACAGTAAATACAGGAGGAAGGAAAATGAAGTAAAATAATAAATGGAGAGTATGTCAATGCTAAGAAAGGTAACAGAAAGCATCCAGGAAGGTTCTCACAGCTGACAGCTAGCATTTCAGGGCTAACTACAAGCATTTTGGGGCCAACTGGGAGGTTCTTAGTGCTAACAGAAAGCATCTCAAGGATAACAGGACTTATATGCCTGATTTATGCTTCTTCATCAAGTCCACGCCATTGGTACTGCATGGCTATGGCATAGCCTGACATGACTCTCCCAAAAATATATATAAATACCCATCACGGTGACAGAGGACACAACTAGTTTATTTATCATTTGATAGAATTTCGAGATTTTTCTTCTACAGTCATGGCCAAAAGTTTTGAGAATGACACAAATATTAGTTTTCACAAAGTTTGCTGCTAAACTGCTTTTAGATCTTTGTTTCAGTTGTTTCTGTGATGTACTGAAATATAATTACAAGCACTTCATACGTTTCAAAGGCTTTTCTCGACAATTACGTGACATTTATGCAAAGAGTCAGTATTTGCAGTGTTGGCCCTTCTTTTTCAGGACCTCTGCAATTCGACTGGGCTGCTCTCAATCAACTTCTGGGCCAAATCCTGACTGAGAGCAACCCATTCTTTCATAATCACTTCTTGGAGTTTGTCAGAATTAGTGGGTTTTTGTTTATCCACCAGCCTCTTGAGGATTGACCACAAGTTCTCAATGGGATTAAGATCTGGGGAGTTTCCAGGCCATGGACCCAAAATTTCAACGTTTTGGTCCCCGAGCCACTTAGTTATCACTTTTGCCTTATGACACGGTGCTCCATCGTGCTGGAAAATGCATTGTTCTTCACCAAACTGTTGTTGGATTGTTGGAAGAAGTTGCTATTGGAGGGTGTTTTGGTAACATTCTTTATTCATGGCTTGTGTTTTTAAAGAAGTGTTTTTGGGCAAAATTGTGAGTGAGCCCACTCGCTTGGATGAGAAGCAACCCTACACATGAATGGTCTCAGGATGCTTTACTGTTGGCATGACACAGGACTGATGGTAGCGCTCACCTTTTCTTCTCCGGACAAGCCTTTTTCCAGATGCCCCAAACAATCGGAAAGAGGCTTCATCTGAGAATATGACTTTGCCCCAGTCCTCAGCCGTCCATTCGCGATACTTTTTGCACATGATCAATCTGTCCCTGATGTTTTTTTGGAGAGAAGTGGCTTCTTTGCTGCCCTTCTTGACACCAGGCCATCTTCCACAAGTCTTCACCTCACTGTGCGTGCAGATGCGCTCACACCTGCCTGCTGCCATTCCTGAGCAAGCTCTGCACTGGTGGCACTCCGATCCCGCAGCTGAATCCTCTTTAGGAGACGATCCTGGCGCTTGCTGGACTTTCTTGGATGCCCTGAAGCCTTCTTAACAAGAATTGAACCTCTTTCCTTGAAGTTCTTGATGATCCTATAAATTGTTGATTTAGGTGCAAGCTTAGTAGCCACAATATCCCTGCCTGTGAAGCCATTTTTATGCAACACAATGATGGCTGCACGCGTTTCTTTGCAGGTCACCATGGTTAACAATGAAAGAACAATGATTTCAAGCATCACCCTCCTTTTAACATGTCAAGTCTGCCATTCTAACCCAATCAGCCTGACATAATGATCTCTTCAACATTCTCACCCGAGTTAACAAGACAATTACTGAAATTATCTCAGCAGGTCCTTTAATGACAGCAATGAAATGCAGTGGAAAGTTTTTTTTCGGGATTAAGTAAATTTTCATGGCAAAGAAGGACTATGCAATTCATCTGATCACTCTTCATAACATTCTGGAGTATATGCAAATTGCTATTATAAAAACATAAGCAGCAACTTTTCCAATTTCCAATATTTATGTAATTCTCAAAACTTTTGGCCACGACTGTATGCTTCCATCTTTTGAAGTCATACTGACTATATCATCCAATGTCTTCTCTCCTTTCTACATTGCCAAAATCTGTTCAGTTTCATTTGTATTTTTTGTAGTATGCAAAAATAACTCACCAGAGAGACGTAAAGAGACTCAGGAAATAGAAACCCCACCAACAACTACCAGCTTGGTGGTGTAACTGCAGGGCAGCACAGACACACCATAGCACAAGTATTAAGAAGCCTTATACTGTAGACTCATAGACTTGACCTTTGCACTCAAAATCTACCAGGATTTGCATTTGGTGCGTGGAGCGACTGCACATTGTGTGCCAAAAGACATACCGTAGCATATCATTTACATTTAGGCATGTGGCAGACGCTCTTATCCAGAGCGACTTACAAAAAGTGCTTTAAAGTTTACATTACTGGATAGATACTTACACTGGGTTAACTAGGTCAATAACTAAGTGCGATTAGTCTAACACAACTGGGAAGAGTTTTTTTTTTTTTTTTTGCGGGGGGGGGGGGGGGGGGGGGGGGGGTTAGTCCTGTAAGTACTGGAGAAATAGATAAGTTTTGAGTCGCCGTTTAAAGATAGTTAAAGTCCCTGCTGTACGGACATCTAGAGGAAGTTCGTTCCAGCACCTAGGTGCCAGAACAGAAAAGAGTTTGGATGAATGCCGCCCTCGACCCCTGAGAGACGGTGGGACGTGGCGAGCAGTGCTGGAGGATCGGAGGGAACGCGGCGCAGTGCGTGGTGTGATTAGAGCAGAGAGGTCTGCTCTAAGCTAAAATGGCTGGGCCATTTTTAGCTTTGTAGGCAAGCATCAGTGTTTTGAATTTGATGCGGGCAGCTACAGGAAGCCAGTGCAAGGAGCGGAGGAGTGGGGTGGTGTGGGAGAACTTGGGAAGGTTGAAAACTAGATGTGCTGCTGCATTCTGGATCAGTTGCAGAGGACGAGTTGTGGACAGAGGCAGGCCAGCCAGGAGTGAGTTGCAGTAGTCCAGTCTTGACATAACAAGGGACTGAACAAGCACCTGAGTAGCTTGTGAAGAAAGAAATGTGCGGATTCTTCTGATATTGTAAAGAAGAAATCTACAAGAGCGAGTAAGGTTAGCGATGTGTGGGGAAAATGACAGATGATTGTCCATGGTTACCCCAAGATTGTGGGCAGTGGCTGAAGGAGTGATTTGATTGTTGTCCAGGGATGTCACAAGATCTTGACCTGGGGATGAGTCACCAGGAATGAACAACAGTTCGGTTTTACTCAGATTGAGTTTCAGCTGATGAGCTGCCATCCAGGATGAGATGTCTGCCAGACAGGCTGAGATTCGTGTGGAAACCTGAGTGTCAGAGGGAGGAAAGGAGAAAACAAGTTGAGTGTCATCTGCATAACAATGGTATGAAAATCCATGCGATAATATGACCTTACCAAGAGACCGGGTATAGAGGGAGAACAGAAGAGGACCAAGTACTGAGCCCTGCGGAACACCAGTATAGAGTCTACATGGGGCAGATGTAGATCCCCTCCATGTCACCTCATACGACCTATCTTCTAGGTAAGAAGCAAACCATTGCCATGCTGTTCCACAAATACCAAGGCTTGTGAGAATAGATAATAGGATCTTGTGGTTCACTGTGTCAAATGCAGCTGACAGGTCCAGGAGGATCAGGACAGATGACAGTTTAGCAGATCTAGCAGCATGGAGCTTCTCAGTGACTGACAGAAGGGCAGTCTCTGTGCAATGTGCCACCTTGAATCCAGATTGGTTGGGATCATTAAGGTTGTTCTGTGAGAGATAAAGAGACATTTGGTTATAAACAGCCCTTTCATGAATTTTGGAAATAAAAGAGAGAAGTGATAGCGGACGATAGTTGTTATCTTCTGATGGGTCCAGACAGGGTTTCTTGAGGATGGGAATAACCCTTGCTTTCTTAAAAGCAGCAGGAACATGACCAGATGATATGGAATGGTTGGTGATGGTTGTGGTGAAGGGAAGGAGGTCTCGTGAGATGGCCTGGAGCATTGTGGAAGGGATTGGGTCTAAAGAACAGGTGGTGGGGTTAGATGACGAGATGATCTGCTGAATCTCATCAGATGACAGGTTGGAGAATTCTGCTAAGGGAGGGAAGGGAAGTTCCTGAGGTTCTGCTGTAGGAGTTTGGTTGGGAGCGAAGGACTGGCGGATTGCTACAATTTTCCCATCATAGAATGTGGCAAAATCGTCAGCAGTCAGAGAGGAAGGGGCAGGAGGAGTCGGTGGGTTGAGTAGTGAGGAGAAGATGTTATGGAGTTTGCCAGGATCATGTGCAGAGGCTTCCAGCTTTTCTCTGTAGAATGCAGTTTTGGCAGAAGTCACGTCACATGAGAATTTGGAAAGAATAGTCTGGTAAGAGACAAGATCGGCATCAAGCTGCGATTTCTTCCATCGTCTCTCTGCAGTTCTTAATTCTCTTCTGTTGTTGCGCAGTACATCAGATAGCCAAGGAGCAGGACAAGACGTCTTCCTTGGTGTAGATGACAGCGGGCAAAGGAGCTCTATGGATGAGGAGAGAGAAGAGAGGAAAGTTTCAGTCGCAGTCTCTAGTGGTAGAGAGGAGAAGGAGTATGGGTCTGGGAGGAATGATGGGGTGCATGAAGACATAGAAGAAGGGGAGACAGAGTGAAGATTTCTGCGGGTAAGAGAGACATTTTGGTGTTTATTTTTACACAGAATAGGAAAGTTTATGGTGAAGGATACCAGGTAATGATCAGATTTATGAAGGGGAATAGTAGTGAGATCTGTGACTGGGGAAGGGCGGCAAAAAACGAAGTCAAGAGAATTCCCTGCCTTGTGTGTGGGAGGGCAACTATTTAGAGTTAAAGAGAAAGAGTTAAGGAGAGGGAGAAGGAAAGAGGATTGGAGTTTGTCAGAGGGGAGGTTGAAGTCTCCTAGAACAGTGAGAGGAGTGTTAGCGGAAGGAAAAAGACTAAGAAGCATGTCCATTTCATCCAGAAAGTTTCCTAGAGAGCCAGGTGGACGGTAGATAACTAAGATGTGGAGGTTAATTGGAGAGGTTACCTTAACTGCATGAAATTCAAATGATGAAAAACTGTGATGAGACAGGTCAATAGGCGAGAAGGCCCATCTCTTAGACAACAGCAGACCCGTACCACCACATCTGCCAGTTTCTCGTGGAGAGTGGCAGAGGATAGGGCAGCCGGTGTAGCAGAGTTCTGAGGAGATATCCAGGTCTCTGTTAGTGCCAGAAAGTCAAAAGAGTAATGGGTAGCTAGGGCTGTGATAAAATCTGCTTTCTTTACAGCAGATTGGCAGTTCCAGAGCCCACCTACCACCAGTGCAGGACAATGAGACAGTACTGGAGGGTAGATGAGGTTTCTGGGAGATCTGCCTCTGCTGTGTGAGTAAAAGCATCTTGGTCTGTGAGAACTGACAGAGATAGGTTAAACACATCCTTAACTCCTAGACAGAATGAGATATTTGTCTAAAAATGTAATTCCTTACTAAATAAGAATGTATCTCTTTTCTATGTTCTCTCTTTCAATTCTATGTACACTTGCTATCTAAATTCATGTCCAACTTTGTTGCAGGGTATGCTTATTTACTGTAGCAGAGACACCTTCAATATATGTAGCTAAGCCCTGCCCACAATTCACACCTTAAGGAAGCCTGAAACTACTCTTGATTAATTACCTGAGAACAAATCACACTGCAATCAATACTGCAATCCCAGTGCAATCAACACTACCAAACAGCAAGAACTAGGTATACAGTAAGAACCAGTTGTGTTTCAAAAACAGTACAAAGGTTAAAGACCTACCTTACCAGTGGAGAAGAATCCAATGTAGAAAACTAAAGCACTCATATCATGAGCGGGGAACCTGCCAGCTAGGCTGCATTTCTCTCCACCAGCAGTCTTATCATGGCACACCATGCTGGATCTCATGTTCCTGCACCTCACATCCCTGCCAGCTGCCGGCAATCTCTGCTTGCCTCATATGTTTCTTACTGCTTGTGTGCCTTCGCACCATCCATCTCTTTTGCGCACTCCTTGTTGCCAGTCAGTATATCTTGTTCCCCCACTCAAAAAATAAAAATATATAAAATAATCAGAAGAGATCCCATTCGATACCCCAAAGTGTCTTGTCCTTGCATTCATATATTGGAATTGAAGGCAGGGTGTAAATGCAGATTTTTAACACAAAACACCAGGATCAGATAACCAAAGTAGCAGAACAGAAACTCAACTGATTAGCAAAGATAGTAGAAAAAAAAATAATGAAACAAGCAGAAACATTGACGGAAACAAAACAGCAGTCACTAGACATAAAGTCGCTGCATCCATTTTGATGGATTTACAATAAGTTCTACATATTGAAATAACATAATTATGGATGTGGCAACAAACATGTGTTGAGGATACCTAAACTGGCACTCAAATTGCATCATGCCCAACAAGGAGTGTCAGAGAGTGTTCCACCCACACCAGATATTAGGCCCATGCATATTTATAAAATAAGGCCCAGCATCTCAGGGGCTGATTCACCATCATCCACGCCTTCTTAGTCAAGCCATTGGACTCACATGTTGCAGGTGGAGTCTATATAGCCAAAGTGAGCTTACATGAGGTATGAATTTACCCAGGATCATTGTCATCCCCTGAAAGGGTAGTAGACACATGATGAAATTTAAAAATAGATGGGATTAGGGTGGGAGAACATGGACAGAGGACGAACCTGACATGCTACCACATATTTCCTCTCCTCCGTGTCCATATTGCGCACCTGCAAAGAAACTACACAAGGGGGTCCCTAGAGAGCATCCGCGGTCTCACGTAAACAAGGAAATAGAGCTGTCACAGCAGACCATTACCTGGGTCTGGCTCCACTTAAAAAGCCCTCCCTGTAGATCTCTTATTCTAGACCCCAGTCGGAGTCAGAATTCGAGCAGAAGGGATTATGTACTTCCTGTTAAGGTGTATCCCACCGCCTGGACAAGGTGTCCACTTTGTGCCAGGCATATATGAAATAACCAAGTCTCAGTGGACAAAAACAGGGCCCACTTCACCTGCCAGGGGTTTACTCACTTGGCTGGATGTACTGCAGATTTTTGTGGTCTGTCCAAATCAAAAATAGGTGTTTGGCAACCTCCAACCAGTGCATCCACTTACAGGTACTGTTAGGCTTATTAAAGGGCCATTTTGTTGACTATCATGTTGCCAAAAAAAAAAAAAAAAATGGAATGTGTGCCATTTCCAATGGAAGCTTATTTGAGTGTAAAACCAGGGACTATCAACACCTGTTTGACAAGGGGAGAAAATAAATGGACTGTTTTCAGCAGAATCTAACTTTAATTACTTCGGCTATGATTAAGATCATGTGAAGTAGCCGGCTCCCATCAATGTCCCCCAATTCATTTACCTTATTCTGCAGTTACTTTAATTAAAAAGACAATCGGAGTAGCGATCTAGAAAGGGGGAAGTGGTGAGAGAAATTAAAGGCACAAATTTGATTATTTGAGTTTATTTAATGTCTTGCTGGTTTGTTTAACTGAATGCAGGTCCGGTATCTACCAGGTATATTATCCTTCATGGACATGGCATTATGTTAAACTTATTTCAGGTGAGAAGACATATTAGACTATGATGCATCATTTTTACGAAATGAATATTACAAATATTAACAGTAATCACTAATAAAAAAAACAGGTATGATTTACTTAACAAATTCTGGTTTTATCCTCAAAGGCATCAAGAAATGTTCCTGGCAGAGACTTCATTCGTCAGCAGGTGGAAGCAGAGTACTGCATTCCGGTCCAGACGGCTTTCGTGTTTGTGTTAAATTGCTCCTCAATATGTCATATTACCCAAGGCATTTTTGTGAAATGCCTTTTTTATTTAGAGATACACATGCACCTGATTATTCTCAATTTTTAGTATGAATAAAATTATGGTGGATTATCAAGCAATGGAAATGCCATGTTGCTAGTCATGGGAAATGAGATTAGGCTGTGCACAGTCGTAAACATTCAGTCTAAATATGATTACTGTAACATCTTCTACTATTTTAAAGGCTTAGCATTGTTGATAGTTTTCTTCTTTTTTTTTTTTTTTTTTACGTGTGCAACATTTCGCAATATATTGCTCCTATAAAAATGACTTGACTACATTTTAGTATGAGAGTATAAGTATTTACAGTAAAGCCGGGAAATAATTAAAAATGACAACTACGGGCACTGTTTAAAAGTTTATGTCTTTTGCAAATTCCTTCCACTTGAATTAAATCAGCTTAACTGGCATATCGGTATCGCAGTATTGTCAAAAACATGATCAAAATCACGATTACAGACTGGATTAAGAGGCTTATAAAGCATTCTTTTCAATACATGATCCCCTGGTATAATATAATGTATTCCTTCCTTCCCTCTCTGGAATACGCAGAGAAAAGAATAAGATTACCTTGTCTGTCCCATTTAGGCCTGTTTATGCACAGTAATCATAGCGTGTGTTATTCACCTCACTCATTTCACCCCCATCACGTCCCTACTTCCTCAGCAATAGCTAAGGGGGTTGAATACTATATTGGCTGGCCGGATGATAAAGGAGAGGGACATAAGGGCTGTTATTAAACACGGCAACCTGTGCTTCATCAGAGTGCATGAGGATGGATGGAAGGACAGGTGTGTTGTATAAAAAAAAAAAGAAAAAAAAACAGAAAGAAAAGCTCTGCACTTCATCCCTCATTGTGGCGTTGACTGCAGTAGTCACTTTAGAGTCTGCACACATATTCCCTTCTGCTCTTCAGCTATGAGGAATGCCTTTATTAGATCAGAGAATGGGCAAATCTAATTTAGACTTCACATCAGGAACATCAATGACCGCCATGAAGTCGGGTATCTATCCATCTATCTATCTATCTATCTATCTATCTATCTATCTATCTATCCATCTTTACAATATTAAGAACAGAATATAGACCAATCAGCCATAACACGACTAATGTTCAACTGTCTAGCAATGTAGCACAAAAAGGTAATGCTGACCATGATGGAAAATCACCAGAACACCCAGTTCATCATGGCCCACTACGCACGGTGCCCACCAGGCAACCCACCCGGCTTCCGAAACCCTTTTCAAATCCATAATTCAATCAAGCGCCCATGTGATGTGCCAGACAAACAAGTCCAATCCCCTTCCCACAACCCACCGTGCTCAAAAGATCTGCTGCCAACATCTCGGTGCCAGACATCACAGCAGACCACCAGAGGCCCTGTGGAGCCACAGCCCGAGGGGGCCAGAGCCACCCTGTAGGGGAACCCACAATCTACGTAGGTGGATGTAATGTTAATGTTATGGCTATTCGATAGAAAACTGTACAACCAGCCTCGTCTTAAAAACAAACAACTGTCCGTTTCCGGTTTCAGCAATATGTACGTGTTAACAATGATCTCGTTCCTTTTCATTTTTGTTCTTTGTGCTGGTGCTCTTCCTTCAGTGCCCTTTATGCATATGTTAGTATGCCTAGTCCTGTTTGAATAAGTTGCAGGTTTCACCATTAGCTGCATTTCCTCAGCTAACAATGATAAGAAGGAAGGGAGGGGCTGCAAATGACCTTTAAGAAAACATTTTTCATCTGAAAATCTAAAAATATACATACATAGTGTACATCTAATCTAACCGCGTGACTCTCCATCACGGCTATCTTGATGTCATGTTTGTTTATGGTGTGACGAAAAGATGAAAGGCTGAAAATGACAAACCGGTATAATGAGTGTGGTAAAGCGAAGATGACGCGGAGATGTAGAATTCTCTCATAATGCCTAGTGACTTTGAAACCTTTTCAATCAACTGCTAAAAAGTGGGCAGAGAGAAGAAAGGGTGTAGGAGGAAACAGAGGATCTTCATAATTCATACAGGATTCATCTACATAATTCCTTCATTGATGTGTCGCATGCTGTCTGCATGCACTTCCTACTTCTCACAACCTGTCGCACGGAGCAGAGGCCAAGAAATAGACAGAGAGAGAGAGAGAGAGAGATGTGGGAAGCTACTCACAGGAGCTATTTTCTCTTGCTTAAAGTGTAATTTATCTAGTCGGACAGCCTATTAGTCACTCTGCAGTGTAGGAAGCCCACCATAATCTTCTCCACCAAAGTAGGGGCTACACATACAAACCCACAGGCAGCAGTGAGCAAGAGAGAGAGAGAGAGAGAGAGAGAGAGAGAGAGAGGGAAAAGGAAAGTGATGAGAAAGGAGGAGGTGGGCTGCACTAAACTGTAAGGACAAGATCAATATGCCATTAATGGGAGATCTGACAGTCATGCGAACGCCGGTTGTGTAATAGTGAGCAAACAGCTCATGGTCCTCTATTTGTGTATGGAAAGGATGGGTTGTAGCCTCTGAGCTATCGATTCCTCACTCTGTACAGAATGGCTCATAATTCACAGGGAGAATGCAGACCATAACAATGATATGGAGGTTATAGTCATAGTCATCCTTCCAACAACAAAAAAAAAACTGTATTTTATATATATATATATATATATATATATATATATATATATATATATATATATATATATATATACGTATATAATAAAAACATTTATAATAATAATAAAACAAGGGCAGAAAGAGACAGAAAACTATTTACTCATCTAGTCATGATCGAGGACTCCATAAGGACACAAGCATCTTTATCTTAATAGAGTATAGTGACCATAGAGTAACATAACATAGCTAACTGGATCATTTTACAGACACCTGCCACTGTTATTCATTGTGTTGATCTGTTGTCATTTAGTACTAAAATTAAGTGTTTATCTTTGCAAATATTGGCATGACAGTGTGTACTAAAAGTGCAATCAATCAATCAATCAATCAATCAAGGTGGAATTCAGATAAGTATGAATGAAAAGTAAAAAGGCATCAATATTTTTTCAGTGTTCTTAGATGTTTGATGCAATTATTATTATTATTAGTAGTAGTAGTAGTAGTAGTAGTATGTTGCACCACCCACCTTTAGCTTTGACAGAGGTTTGCATTCACCATGGTGAACTTCTGCAGTGTCACAACATTTATTTCCATCCATCATCTTTTGGCTGAGATCCAGCACCTCTCATAGACTTTCATTGGGGTTAAGGTCAGGACTCTGTGGTGGCCAATTCAGGTGTGAAAATTATTCTTTATGCTCCCAGAACCACTCGTTCACAATTTCCCCCAATTAATGTCTTTTTTTTTCTGGATTTCCATGACTTCAGCCCTGCCCCTAGGAGAAGTCTCTTTTGAACTGTCAATGCACTTCATGCACTGCTCGCTGTGCCAGTTCAACACTTTTGTTCTCAACTCTTTTGGCATTGTTACTACTTATGTAGGCTATGTTTCTGTTCCAATTACTTTGGTATTCTTTCTAGCAATGTTTTTTTTTTTTTCAACCCAGCTGGTCGTATTGCAGGAAGATAGTAATGACCACAGAAGTGCTTTTTTATACATGTCCTCATTAACCATTAAAAAAAAAAATCAGGTGAAACAGCAGCTTGGGGTTAGGATTAGGGTTAGTAGAACTCTCCACATTCAGTAGAACTGTAATGCAAAACCCATCAAGCACCATGATGAAACTGGCTCTCATGGAAAGCAAGACTGCTGCAGAGGAGAAGTTGATTTAGAGTTACCAGCCTCAAAAATCACCAATTAACAAACAGCACATCAGATAAGGGCTGTTATAAAGACTGTACAGAGCATACATAGCAGATACATCTCAATATCAACTGTTCAAAGGCGATTGCATATTTTGGACATCTTCAGTTTTATTTTAAAGTGTACAAAGAAATTTAAAAAGGCCATAGAATTAGAAGGTATATCCAAACTTTTGACTATGTGTATGTGTGTGTGTGTGTGTGTGTGTACTGTACATATACTGCAATGCAATCAACAACTTGGGTCTCATTACTTCAAATTAAACAAATCCTCTAGGACCCATTCAAGCTCTTTAAAAGGCATTAACAGCCAGTCAGTCTTTCACCTCCATTGTTTCTCCTTAAGACTCTGAGCCACCAGGAGCTGGATTGACAAAAAAAAAAAAAAGCGTGCAGGAGCAGAATAGTGGGTTTACAGTGGATCTGAAAAGCATTGGAAGCAGGTAAAGCCTCCAAAAGTGCACATAAGCCCAACCATAGAAGAGATTTAATTTAAAAAGCACGGGTAGCGATGTCGGATTATCCATGTGACTACAGTAGCGCAAACAGAGGACTACAGGACAATGGCAGGAATATGAATAACAGAAAATTAAAGTCATAAGGTCTGCATGTGTGTAATTCTTTATATCGCTTATCCTGTTCAGGATTACGTAGGGCTCATGGTACAAGGTGGGGTACACCCTGCACATGGTGCCAATTCATTGCACGACACACACTTACACTACTTACGCACTATGAGCAATTTGGGGGACGGCAATTAGCCTAATCTGCATGTCTTTGGATTGTTTGAGGAAACCCATCAAGCACAGGAAGAACATGCAAACTCCATGCACACAGACGTCGAACCCTATGAAATCTAAACGATGCTTATGTGAATATTTTAAAAGGTTGAATAAATAAATAAAAAAGGACAGTAGCTGAAAATACTGGGAAAAAATGTCTTAGCTTTGTCACTTCATTCAGTAACGTATTTATTCATCTTCGCATTTTAGACATGAGCGTAATATTGGCACCTTGGAGCTCAATGTCTGTGTGATCCTGAGCTTGGGTTTTAGTCTGCATTAGGTTTCTCTCTCTCTCTCTCTTTCTCTCTCTCTCTCTAGGGCCCAAGCACTATGACATCAGCCCTATGTCATCATAGTGTGTGAAGGGCCCTCTTGTTTTCCACCCTTTTGGACTTTTCGGGGGTCTTAACATGCTCAAAAACTCATTAAACTTGGCAGACAGGTTGGAATCTGCTGCCATCAGGATGCCTGAGAGTCTCGTGGCCCGGGGCCCAAAGGGGCCCCCACACGAGATTTTGCTGCCTAGCTCATACACACTTTCACCTAGGCACACGAAACTCTGTACACATTTAGAGCTCATCGAGCCGAACAACTTTCGCGCTGCATGTCCTGGGCTAAACTCAACAGGAGGCCGGTTATTTTGGGTCGTTCGCAAAAACGCACCCAATGGATTTTGATATACTCCTCCTAGGGAAATTATACAATCGCTACCAAACTGAGCCAAAGAGATCTAAAGACATTGAGGATGCAAAATTGCGGAGGGATTTTCGATATCTCAAACGGGTCAGCCGTGATAATGTCTTAAACGTACGCCGAAACGTACACACACACACACACACACACTAATGCACTCAACAAATATTTAGGGCCCAAACTGACATTAGCCCTGTATAGTGTGTGATGTGTGCAGGTTGTGAGGTGCAACCGAGTGGCGATGGCTTTTTCGAGGTCACACTCGAATGACACAGGTTGTGCGGGGTGGGAATGGCACAGGGTGCTTGGGCCCATCATCGTTGCATATATATATATATATATATATATATATATATTTATGGCGTACTGTATAGTCAATTACTATAGTAAATACCGCGGTTTACTATGGACTAAACTAATTACTATAGTAAATTATACAGTTTAACATAGTTCGTAGTCAATTACTATAATAAATCCTACAGTGTACTACAGCATGTAACCGATTACTATTGCAAAAACAAAGGTTTACTATAGTATATTATAGTAAACCACAGTATACTATAGTAATTGCTTTAGTATTTTCCTATATAAATGCAACTTAAATCAGCCAAATGCAATCTTACAATTCTACAATAATTAATCTCTGCTTAAGGCAGAGATAAAAAGATCACTAAAAATATATTACTCATCTGACAGTAAATCAATTCGTGCGCTCCCATTAGCACTATGGTAAATGTTGCTTCACAAATATTAATAGCGTTTGCACACCATAGCCTAAATAAATATGCTTTTTAAAATATTTAATTCTTCTGTTCATCTGTTTGCTTACATGTGCATGTTAGATAAAGAGGCAAAATGCACTGGATTTTAAACTTATGACTGCCTATAAACATGCAGGGCAACTGAGTTATGGTGTGAGAACATCCAATAAATTGCTTTAGATGGCTTATTCAAACAGTATTACCATGCTGACACATTAAATCAGCACATCTTTGAACGTAGCCCATTAAACAGAAGATTATACTCCTGCCTCACTCCATAACCTAACGCTATTACTTGTATTAAATATTTGCCTTTTCTTCTTTTACCCCAGCCTGTTTTACGCTTTGATTATAAGTGATCAAACATGATTAGGGATGTAAGAAGACAAAAGCAACTCCAGAACGCTTCCAAAAGATAAAGTTCCTAAAGCTTGTTTTTTGCAGTCTGAGCAAGAAGAGACGTGATTTTCAAAGAGTAAATAGATTTAGCAAAAATGCGGTTTGCTCTGAGATTAGTGCCATGTCATAATTACGCACAGATAGCTTAATTGTGCCGACTGCAAATACACACAGCCTCCTAGGAACAGTTGTCTCTCCTGTGAAGATAAAAATGACACTGTATAAGTCATTAACTATTTGAACTCATCAACCCAGAAGTTGAAATGGTAGTGAGCATGACATCACTAGTCTACTAGACTTTTCTAAAACTAAAGTAAAAAATGTATTAATTTTTTTTTTTTTACATATTTAATTAATGTACTGTAGGTAATGCTGACCAATCACAGCAAAGATCACTCTGGTCAAACTTCAATTAAAAGGCAATCAGTGCCACATCAACATGGCAACCCCAGAATACCTGATTACTTTACATATATGACTTCTGATTTTGTTTATCAGGTTCCCATCACTGACACAACACTATAAATACAGAATCTGAGCATTTAGTCAATTGGGAAGCAATGCGTAACATATCCTTGTTTGACTTATATACAGTATTCTTTTTGTTTTAAGCTATTTTGCTTTTTGGTTATATTCTATTTCTATATTTCCTTGAACTTGACTCACTTATTATTTATTTACTTTTTTGATCATTTTTTAAAATGAACCATTTTGCACATGGCAATGTGGCTGAGTGGTTAGCACTGCCGCCTTGCACCTGGAGGGTCCGGGTTCGAGTCCCGTTTTGTCCTATAGTCCAAAAGACGTGCAGATTAGGTTACTTGGTTACATGATTTCCCATAGTGTGTAAACGAGTGTGGGAGTGTGTATGTGTCCTGTGATGGCTTGGTAACCCATCCAGGGTGTAACTCTTGTTGTGCCCTAAGTCTCCAGGCCCCGTGCGACTCTGTACACATGATAAAGCAAATATGGAACTGCAACCATTACCACCACCTGACACACAAGTTACAACATCCTCAGTGCTATCCACAATGTGCTGTAATACATATTTTTATATATTAAGTGTTGTTATACATAAATAATTCAGTACATTTAAGGCTGCACCAGTACTTCAAAGTACTCATGGAAACACTCCATAGTGAATAAAAAAAATCTTGTGAAAAGCAGTAGTCCTCTTTCTAGAACAGCTTTCTGTAGTGATCAATTTAAAGCACAGGAACCCAAGACTGCAAGACTTGAAAAACTGTTTTCTTATAGAAAAACTCTCCTTACAGAAAGCTTTACCACAGGGCTGCTCCAAACCCATCCTGGAGGGCCAGTATCCAGCACATGTTGTCGTTCATCCACCCTTAAACACACCAACTGAACATGGCAATTAACTGATTCGATGAATCATCAGAGTTCAGACTGTGCTTGACACCGGTTCTCCAGGCCTGGATGTTCACAGCACTGATGAAAAAAAAAAAAAAAAAACTATATTCTAGCATTAATCTTAAATCAAAACAGAGTAAACAAGTGGAATTAAATGTGCTTTGTTGAAATGACAATCTGCCGCCACACTGTCCCAATACATACAGTATAAGACTGAAGAGCGGAAATGAGGTGAAGTCGGAGAACTTTCAGCCAGTAGAATCTGAAAAATACACAGCCTATCCATAGTCAATTACCTGCTGCTGTTTTGTGAATGATGTATTATGTATAAGTTTAGATTTTGGTGATTGTATAATCATTATCTCAAGTCATGAACTATAAAACAATGAATTTTAGATTAATCAGGATTTTTATCAACCAAAGGGTCAACAGATGCTGGAGAGATGATCTTACATAGTTTATATATATATATATATATATATATATATATATATATATATATATATATATATATATAAAACTATTAAGTTTATACACATTCTGTATGTTCAGAAGCTACTAAAACTTCTGTCTTTGGCCCATGTTTATATAATTGTTTTTATATTAAATACAGTGGAACCTTGGATTGTGAGTAACTCGGTTTACGAGTGTTCCTCAAGACGAGCAAAGCTTTTTAATAATTTTTTACTTGAAAAACGAGCATGTCCTGGTTTACGAGTGCCAAGTTTTTTGACACCGACACACACACGGACACACTCTCGCCTTTACACCCCGCCTCCCCGGCTTCACACAGACACACGCACTCTGCTCTGTCGCAATTCTTTTCAAAGGTAAGGTGCTGGTTCATTTGTTTTTTTGTTTTTTTTTACTTTACAGCAGAGGTTAGTCTGCGCTCACGCGAGTGTAATTAGAGAGATTACTTTTTTTTCACCGTTAAAACAGTGTTTCCGTTGTGTGTGTGTTTGTTGTGAAACTTAAAAAACGAGGTGGGGGGAGGGAAGAGGAGTTTTACTGTGTAAGACGAGGCGAGGGAAGGGGCTAATTCCACACACACACACAAACACACACACACACACACACACACACACACACACACACACACACACACACACACAAATACATGGCGCCTGCGTGCACAAACAGAAACACTTATCTGTTGGGATTTATTTTAACTCTTTTAAAATAATAATATAATAAAATAATAATAATAATAAAATCTTAAAATAAAAAAGTAAAGTGCCAGTTAATTTGTTTTATTTTTACTTTATATATTGTATTAATTATTTTTCTGTATAAATTTTTTTGGGCTGTGGAACGAATTATTTGAGTTTTCATTATTTCTTATGGGAAGATTTGGAAGATTGGTTTACGAGTGGTTTGGAATACGAGCCCACTTCCGGAACGAATTATGCTCGTAATCCAAGGTTCCACTGTATATTCCTCATAAGGAAGGTATGGTATTTTTGTTAAACTATTGTTAAAGTACCTGAACAGCAATTATGGCTCGACTTTCAATATGTTGTATGCAGCATCACAGAAACCATGTTTTACAAAAAAGTGTTGCGACAACTACTGCTGTGTAATAATCGGTTTTAAGGCAAAAAACTGGTTTATTGTTTTAAAAATTGTGATGTAGTGGGCTTAGGGTAAGATTTTCCATTTTGATCAAATTTGCTTGGGGTAAATTTGGCCAAAAGATATTCTAATAGGATTTCATGAAGTATTTTAAATATAATACAAAACTACCACCGTAGTGGACAGATTAATATTACTAATATTTGGAAGACTTAACCTGTCTGTCGCAAATATAGAATAAATTTTATTTCAAGAAAATATTTCCCTGACTTCCCAAATGTATAAAAATAACATACTAGAATAATTTGACTTACAGTTGGAATTAATCAACTAATTGGAAATAAAAGATTAATCGACACCTTTTGACCAATCCAGCAGTACAACAGACATTAGCCATTTCAATTTAAATTAGAAGCACAGATTTAAGGGCCGGGGAATAACCCACAAGGAAGTACTCCTGCTGTGTCAGTGAACTACAAACACCATTAAAAAGCACTTAACATTAAAAGGTCCGTTTTACGAGAGCTTGTAGAATTAAACTTTTATTCAAATCTGAAAGCAAACAAATCCAAATCGCACTTCAAATCACAGCACAGAAAACAGTCCAAGCTCCCAAATCCAACAGGATGGGGGCGGCGAAGGCGGTGTTTTATCTTATTGTTTATGCAGAGAGAGAAATGAATATTCAGATGCTTTTGTTTTGTTATTTAATAGGATGTTTTAAACACCCAATGCTTTTAAACCTTAATGTGTAACTCCCGGCATTATTCAGCATTTCCAATCACAGAACTCAAAAAATAAAGACAATAAATACAAAAAGAAATAGCTACTGTTCAACAGGTCCGGTGATAAAAGATGTATAATTTATAACTATATTAACAGACCACTCTGCAATTGAAGCTGATATAATATAATGAAAATGTCCATTAGTTCAATGAATACCCAATTAATTAAACACATTTATTTCCACTACGCTAGTGTGACACTCTGCTCACATTATAATACTAAGGCCATTTGTTCTTATAGTATGACTCAAGTTAACTGGGGTAGTAATGTTCAATTGGAACATTTGTATTTTAATTGTATTCTGGTACACTATTTGAGTATCAAAGCAGTCTAGCTGCTGGTGAGCAGGGCAATGGAAAATGGGAAGTGTGTGAGGTTCTTGCTGGGAAAACAATTCACACCTCTCCACACTACCACGGGTACAGAGGTAAACTGGACTGAAAAACTATAGATTTTATTTATTTTATTTATTTTATTTTATTATGTTTTACAATAAAAACCTGGATACAACTGACACAATAATAATAATAATAATAATAATAATAATAATAATAATAATTATTATTATTATTATTATTATTATTATTATTATATAACTATATAATGCCTTTCCATGCCAACTGCCCACCCCCCCTTCTTCTCCATCTCACATGTCAAAATGAACAGCCGAAAGGTGGTGCAGAAAATCTATGCAAATAAACTCTGATTTCTTTGTCTAAAAACAGTGTAGAAAAAAAAAATCAAAAATAACTCTATAGCATATCTGATGTTAGATCTCAGTACAGTTGACTGGAAAAAAAACTGGAAAGCAGTGGAGAACAATATTTTTCCCTCCACTGTCCTAACTGAGTGTCACTGAGGGACATTGCTGGTGTCCTCTTCCAATCAGAAAACAACTAATAAAGATTTCCTGGGCAAACCCATTGAGAATAATGTCTTTTTTTAAACAAATGGTTTCATTAGACATAATTAATATTTAATTAAAAGGTTATAGGGAACGTCTTTCTAAAATCAAAATTGAGTTGCATATAAATACATTACCATACATGTAGGTCTTGCTTACTATACATTTCCTTGCTCTGCCAACTGACTGTGAAATGTGTCACCAAGAATGCAAGTACTATACAAGGTAAGTAATCAGAGCCGATTTCTGATCGAAAGCTGATCTCTGGAATGCAGTTTTGCATGGAACAAAGGGTCGTGAAATTTGACCCTGATTATTTATATTGTACAGTACTCGCATTCCAGGTAACAAACTTCACAGTCGGTGTGCAGACCAGGAAAATCTACAACAACCAGGACATATAGTAATGTACTTACTGTATATGCAACTCAATTTTGATTTAAGACACAACTGATCCCTTTAAGCAGCATGGTGAGAAGAAGCATGTTGTAATAACAAAGTGGTCGACACAGATCATGAAAGCATCATGAACGTTGTTTGAATGGATACAACCGATGGAATGAAATAAAATCCTACAACTGCTTATAATGAATTCTTCGTTGTACATGTATCCAGTGTTGATTTTTTTCCCCTAATACCACCGATACCCAAACTGACCCTGAAAATAATAAATGTGTGCTTTTCATCCGGAGAATGGATGTTTGAATGTCTTTTGAGGTATGACTGTACAATGAGATTTCTTTCCAGTCAATGACTAATTTCAATACTGATTAAAAGCAGCTTTAAGCATTCAGTTCCCAAACCAAGCTAACCTTCAAACTAACAAAATCTCAAAGGTACTTTTTGAGGGCATTGCTCTCTCTCTCTCTCTCTCTCTCTCTTTCGCTCTCTCTTGTCTTTGACCCTCCTTCACCTATTCCATCCCATGGCACAGCTCATCAGCCAAGATGGAGAGGAGAGGGAAGGGTTTCACTTCAGAAATATGCAACATTATAGCTCTCCGGGGACAAAGAAAAAGAGATAAAAGCAGAAAGTCTTAAGGAGGACACGGGAGGACCTAGGTGCAGGACAGGACATGGTTAGGTAAAGCTGGACTATAAAGGGACTATTGGAAAGATTCAAGTGGACAGAAGCAAGGAAGGGAAAAAAGCAAAGTACTAAAGTAGAGATGGAAAATAATAAATCTCTTGGGAAATGCAATGCTAGAGGACAAAGAGACTAAACCCTGGCTGTGTACTGTATACCTTGGTAGAGCAAAGTAAAATAATGAACAGTAAACAGAAAAATCAAACATTTTCACAATACTTGGTTTACTAACTACCATGGATCAGGAACTAACAGTTTGCTTAGTGCACTGATTGCCAGTATTCCATCCCATCCCAGGCATTTTTTCTTTGGTAATTATCATGCAAATGCATTCTTCCATTAGCTAACCAGAATGTCTACTCCTTGTAACAAACCAACAAGTAGACGTTCTGCATGCTGTATCTAACGTAACCTGAACCTTCACTGCATATTAACACTGTCCCCGGGGCTATCTGTGGATTTGAATCTAATTCCATCTAATTTATTCCAAAAAAAAAAAAAAAAAAAAAAATCAGCTCTGGGCTTTTTTTTTTTTTTAATTCTACATGAGTAGACATAAAAGACATAAGCATGAAAAAAATGTCACATATACTTATAGTACAATCAGGCTCTGGGTTCTGGGCAAAATAGGCTTTGATCCAGACTCTTGGACGAGCAGGGACTTTTGGAAGAACGGTTCACAGAAGGAGCGGAGAGACATTGTCAATGTGTGAAGAACACAATGGGAAAAGGAGAGAGAGAGAGAGAGAGAGAGAGAGAGAGAGAGAGAGAGAGAGAAAAGGAAATGCTAATAAGAATTAATTTGGTAGATGAGTGGGATAATTTTGTTTTAATAAAGACCAAAAAAACAAAGAAGAACATAATAAGAAAATCATCCATAAGCCATTGTGCCAAGTACTTTTTTTTTCTTCTCATCTGCTCTGCAGATATATTCAGGAAACCCTCGGAGAGAAGCTGAGGGGGAGAGGGAAAATTGATGGACGATATCATATTTTAAAGCGAGCAAGGTCGTGTCCTTCACTAAAGCATGTCAGCGTGCGTTTGAAGGGTCCATCACATGTCAAGCCCTCTGAGCAGACTGACTCCCAAGCTGTGAGAACACCAGTACACACCAAAGGAGATCAGTCAGCTCACCATATCGATGACATCCACACACATCCAAAACACAAAAGACAAGGTTGGATTTTGTGATGCAACGAGGGACACTAAGTGAATATCTCGCCTCCAAATAACATGCACAGCACACACACACGCTGACACATGCTCACACACACACACACACACACACACACACACACACACACACACACACACACACACACACACACACACATGCTGACACATGCTCACACACAATCCCAGTGGGATGCATTCTCTTCAGAATCAGAATACTTTATTGATCTCCCCAAGGAAATTTTTTTATGTTGCAGTTGCTCAGAGTACAATCTAAAGTAAAATATAAAAGTCACAGTAAAATATAAGTTATAAGATTCTTGCACTGAAAAAGTATTACTCATAAATTGACCGGAATATTGACATTATATAAATGTGGCAATGTGACTCTGATTTGATACTCAAAGTGTCTAAAACGTAGAGAGAAGAGTTTATATAGCCATTTATCTTACTTTCCATCTTTTGCTCATATTTGAAGGAAGCAGAATGCAAAACAACTGTTGCCAAGAGTGTGTGATCACATTGTCGGGCAGTCAGACTTCATTTAGACTTCGGTCTTAGCTGACGAAAATTCTTCTATACACCTTCTATACCCATCCACCCATAACTAACCATAAAAATGAAAACTGGACTTTAGAAAAAGGGTTCAGAGGGAAATAAAGTAGCTGAGAGGAAAGGGTCTGCATCATTATGAGTTTCAATAGGAGATATACTACAGTATGTACTGTATGTGCACTGACTATGAATAGAGTGTGATGTGTATTGACGTGGTGCCACTTACCAGTAGTAGTATTGTCTTGATTAAAAAGACCCATACGATTTTATTTAAGCTTTTGAATTAGGTGTAATGATGCTGCAACTTTCATGTGTACAGAATGGAAATGGGCATCTAAATGAGATGCAACCACAGTTATTGCATACTGATACACAGCTGAACAGCAAAAGTCATAAGGTCAGGACAGGCGGATGATTCTTTGTACAAATGCCAAATGGATGCTTTATTTGTGAAGGAAATAACAAGGTACAGTAAAACCCTGCACAGAAAATTTAATACATTACCCTTATGCGCACAAACACACACACACACTATACTGTACAGTATAAATGTAATGTATGATATAAAGCAATGCTAGCCTATACAGTGACTTTGAAAGGCATTCAGTGGAGCATGAAGGAATGTACAGAATGACATAGAGACTAAAAAGCAAGTCTCATTTTAGTTCCCCTTGCAATAATAATTTGCAGGACAGTTGACTCCAGTTGGACCTGTCTAAGAAAACCTGGTCATGTAGAGAATCTGTTCAAAATAAAATTAGAGCAAGGCAATGTGTTTGGGTTTTTATTTATTTTAAATTTATGTTTGTAAACTGTCACATCAAGTCAGGTATTAAATCACATTTTGCATTATTGATTCAATAAGCTCCATTTTGATCCCAATCTTTTACTGTAGCATGTCAGGTTTCTGGTATACGTCCAGTGCAATTTTGTTTACAAGGAGGGACAGGAAAACTCTGTTGAAATCTTATTTTTAGAATGTTTAAATGAGGATTATGTAAGAGAATAAGAAAAAGAGAACCCTCAGCCTCATTAAAAAAAAAAAATATATATATATATATATATATGATATAATATATATAAATATATAATCTTTTTTCCCCGTTAAAACAGTGTTTCCGTTGGGTGTTTGTTGTGAAACTTAAAAAGCAAGGTGGGGGGGGAGGGAGGAGGAGTTTTACTGTGTAAGATGAGGCGAGGGAAGGGGCTAATTCCACACACACATACACACACACACACACACACACACACACACACACACACACACACACACACACACACACACACACACACACACACATGGCGCCTGCGCGCACAAACAGAAACACTTATCTGTTGGGATTTATTTCAACTTTTTTTTAAAGGTATAGGTTAATTTATTAGTTTAATAGTTTATTTTTACTTTATATATTGCATTAATTATTTTTCTGTTTTTATTTTTTTTGGGCTGTGGAACGAATTATTTGAGTTTTCATTATTTCTTATGGGAAGGTTTGATTTGGTTTACGAGTGTTTTGGAATACGAAAAAAAAAAACACTTTTTTCTATCACAACTGGAGGACCCAGCTTGGATAGTGTTCGATAAAGTACTTTAAAACAATGTTTAGGATTAAGACTTTCTCTGTGAAAGATTAAGAATAAGGTATTTATGAAGCAATGTTTGACGAAACCGAAAGCTCGGTATACAGTGGTACCTTGGTGTATGAGCACCCCGCCTTGTGAATTTTTACCTTAAGAACTAAAATTGGCCTCTGCATACAAAGCGTTTTCAGCATATGAGCGACCCCACTGTACATCCGGTTGCCTGTACTTCCGATAGTAGTTCAAAACTTTTTGCCATCAGTGGAAAGCCAAGCAAAACAAGATTACATTTTTGTTTGTTTGTTTTTCTTGCTTTTTGGCATTTTGTGCAAGATTTCGTAAAGCCATAGCACCAAAATTTTTATTACGTAAGTAAGAAGAAATGGAAACCACTTTCAGTTTTGTTTTCAAAGCAGTCGGTGCCAAGAAAGGTGGTTAAGTAATGTTCGGTGTCAATGTATTTCATATTTATTTCATTTATATGTCTTTTCTAAATGTTTTGTTGTTTTCCTATGCAAAAATGTGTTGATACCTGAATTGATATGACGGGTCACATCACATGTATGCCATTCGGCACATGCTCCAGAAAAATACATCCAATGTGCTTTGCAGTTTCTATCAATAATATCCTCATCCAATAATCATCCTGATATTGCTACACTTAGCCAGGGAATATCTTATATTAACACTATATTTAGATTTATTGAGGGTTTGTGGAGAGGTTGGTACAAAAAAAAAAAGAACACAAAACAATGTAGGGCAATAATTGGTGAAAAGTCAGGTCTTTAGTCAAACAGCCAGTGATGCAGGGAAGTTAATTTCATTGCCTACGATATATGCAGGAAAGAGAAGAGACTGTGTAATATGTGCGTCCCTTCTGGCTTATTAGGCAAGTACTGTACCAGTTGCCGATTAAGGCAGCTGTAAGAAACCAGTGGAAGGAGTGCATGTGGGAGAGGTTTGTAGAGGTCAATTTGTGCAGTGTTACTGTACAGTATGTGCAATTCTTAGTAGTGTTAGTAGTCCAGTCTTGAAATAACATGGGACTAAACAAGCACCTGTGGCCTCTCTGGATTCAAATAACCAAAGCTTCTCAATACTGCAATGTGATGTGAACGGGGTGAGAAGGACAGTAGGTTATCTGTGGTAGTCCCAAGGTTGCATGTAGTGATGCATGATGGTGGGATTTCAGATTTGTTCAAAGAGATCACAAAAGGTTGACACACAGATCCATCACCACGTATGTACAGCAGCTCAAATGGGCTGTAATTAAGTTTCAACTGTTCAGCTTTCATTCATGATCAAATGTCAGATTTAAAAAAAAAAATGCTGAGATGGCCATGACTCAGACAGAATAGGAAATTAATTATGCAGAAAAGGTCGTAAATTGTACTTGGATTTCAGCAGTAACAGGGCTTGACTTAGACTGAGGCCTGGCATTGGATGATGCCTTGACTCCTGCAGGGTGCTGGGCTGTGGAGATCGTGAGCTTGACCGCCACAGGACACTGACCAGGGAGCGTGGCTGGGGCTTTGAACAGAGCTGAGCTGTCAGCCTTTTGTATGGAGTCATGGTATGGAGAGACTTCCTAGAGCCTCATCATCTTTCTTCCTTGGTCCTCTGCACCATTGGCCTTTCATCTGAGAGCATTGCAGGGAGCATGACGGCTGTGCTGATGTTCAGTACAATAACAGGACCTTGAGTGTGATATTGCTTTTACAGTATACAACAGTTCTACTGGTTATGATTTATTTGTTTATTTAACCAGTTATCTAGCTCTGACGATACACCTCCTTCTGCAACTGGCAGAACTAACCAACAACGACTGGCAGAGCTGGAGACAGACAGTTAGTGGCTGACAGTTATTATGTAAAAGGTGAGGAGAACAAACCATGGAGGTGGTGGACAGACCTGAGAAACTTATATTTCCACTGATTCCACTATAGAAATCCACTTTTATAACTTTATCCATTGTGTTTTCTTCCTGAAAGTGAATCTGTGACTGGTGGGTTTTGGCAGGCAGCTGCCCTCTCCTCAGTACTGCGGTCCACTTCGACCTACTTTCAACATTACAGTTAATTCACGATTAATTTACGGAAATTAGAATACCTGCGGTATAAGGGAGGGATACAAATGGTTAAACATCCCAGTGCTGTTATGCCCTTTATCATCACTCCAGTTGCATAATACAGATTTAACCCCATTCTCTGAGATTTTAGCTAAACCTGCTTGTTTGCCCTCTGGTTAATGTATAAACTATACATCTATGAACAATACTGGTCTTGATGGTTCAAGATGGTGCCGGTGAGGTCGGCTGCCATCATGACTGCTCCGACCTTTTTTTACTTGGTTTTTCTCTTTCACGTTAATTTCCAGTAACTTCAAACCGGTAAATTCACAACCACTGAGTGCATCAAGTATGATAGATACTCTTATTTCTATTGGGGTATTATTTTAAGCATTTCACTGCATATCATACTGTGTATGACTGTGTATGAGACAAATAAAATTTGAATTTGAAAGTTGTCTCCGTAAGAAGATGACTTTAAATGCCTCGAGCAACACTACAAATTACATGCCCATTCACATAACACATTAAGGTGAAGAAAAAGCTCTTTATTTTGGTTACACCCAAGGTCTCCCCCTGGGGCAGGGGTAGCACAGTGGTTAAGGCATTGGGTTACAGTTTAGAAGATCCCAGGTTCAAATCCCACAACCACTAAGTTGCCACTGTTGGGTCCTTGAGCAAGGCCCTTAACCCTCAATTGCTCAGATGTATAATGAGATAAAAATGTAAGCTGCTCTGGATAAGGGCGTCTGCCAAATGCCTAGATGTAGATGTCTCCTATTTGTGAGATGATAAAAAGTGAATTCATGGGTGGACTGTGGCTGAAGCCATCATTATAAATTGCTTGCTAAAGTATGCCTGGTGCAAAAGAAAAACGTTCACTTCATCACCAGACTTTGCAAATTTGAATCTTACCATAGCCATTCATGACTTAGGAGAAAAATTGGCCAAAAATTGGCTATGCTCTCATAAAGGGAGGTTTGGCATACTCTCACAGTGATATAAGCCTATATGTGAGCAGATTTCTGCAGAAGTGGATAGATAGCCCCTTCTGTCAAGTGTCTAACCACCCTGATTTTGCATGAGTTTGAAAACAAGAACGTGGAGCATTTGCCTACCCTGGTTGGTGCCTGGAATATAGCTGTCTGATGGGTGAGAATTGGCTCAAACATGGCCAAGGCATGTGGTGAAAGCTGCTAAATACTGTAAAGATCTGGAACGTGATGAGCATTGGCTTTGCCTATGTTCTAAATGACCACCAATTTAAGCAATTACACGTTTTCGTTTTTACAGAATTATTTTAAATACCCAAAACACTGCCATGCTGACAGTCAATCAGCCAATGCGTTCTTTTACTGCTACAGCAAGGTTTAAGTTGGCGCATTCTTAGATTGTTTTGTGCTCGATGTGGTTGTAAAGCGTGGGATTTTTGACCATAGCCTTCCTGTCAGCTCAAACCATAGCAGAGGATCTTCTCTGAAATCTCTCACCTGCCTGCGGATTCAGAGGCTCTGCTCGTCAACAGGCAAGCCGGGAAACTGCTTGGGGCTCCAGGCCAGTAGGGGGTCCCCAAGGGCTGACAAACATATTCATTATTTATAAGATAATGTTGATGAATGCTGACTGGAGAGCCCCCTCTGCATTTTTTTTTTAACCTCCAACACACTTTAGAATCGCCTCTATGCAGGTTAAATGTTTCTTAGTGCGGTCAATGTAACGTAGCAACAGTAAACGCAGACCTTTTTGTTGTTTAGGCTCTAAGCTGTTTGTTACTCTCTGGTCACCTAATGAAACTGTTTAAAAATAAGCTGCTATTAATACTTCACAGATGAACACCATTCCTTGTTTCATTCTCGCTCCCTTTGCTCATTTCACGAGTGAAGCAAAACTGAATTGATACTCATGTCGACCAAAACTGTCTTTATTACTGTTGATGCTGGTAGTGTTTTGAAGCCATATGATTACTGTCCTTAAGTCATCTAATGGCCAAAATTAAATATTTGTCCTCAACTAGAGCATTGATATGGATCGTATTTTGGAAGACTGGGTTCTAACAGCCACATTTCTCATGATATTTGGGCGATACAAATGACAATTAAACCATAGCAGTGTTTAGAAGTACACATTCAATTACATGATCTTTATTAAACTTCATTTCAGTGGGATATCTAATGTAATCTACTTAATGTTTTAATTTTGCAGAAATGTAATGATGGAAAAAGGCATGTTTTTTTTTTTTTCTCTCCGTAGCTGCCTCCAATATTATTCACTCCAAATCTTTGTGTGCCTGTAGTGTGGTGACTGTGAGTGAAGGCATTGAGACTAGAAGGCTGTAATGTGCATGGTTTATAGCAGTACTAAAATTGCCATGGTCTGTCTGCTCAGAAAACCAAGGTCAGGGTGTTTATGGTCATGAAGCATCATAAACCACTGACTGGCAGCATTTGGTCGACTCTGACATGTTTGTCGAGGCACCATCCATCCCTGAGGAGAAAATTAAATACTGCTATTAGTATCATTGCCTCAAATAGAGGAGCAATCTGCGATGAAGAGAATAGAAGATACCAGAACAGAGGAAGATAACAGGGAACGCAACAAAGAAAGAAAGGGACAGAACAGAAAAGAACCAATGCGTAGATTAAAAACAAAATATATACTGTACGGTACTGTGCACAAAGAGGGCAGTCAGCAGAGGTTCACTGTAAATCGTAGTGTGCACAAGGTGTTTTACTGACTAATTCAGCCTTATCCAGCAAAGATGGGACAAGCTAATCAGTTTAATAAACTGGTGCAGCCTAGGTTTGGAATAAAATTCTGTTGGTTTTACAACTCTGTCCAATTACATCAGAATTATTAATACAGCCTTTCCTCATTCATTCACTCCAGGCTAAATAAAACACAACAGAAACCGGAAAGGTCATAATACTGTGAGTCTAGAGAACAGAATAGTGAAATCTGCACGAAACAAACACTGGTCACTTACTGTCAATTGTTGTATTGGTTATAATATTAAATATTTTAATAAAAAGAAAAATAGAAAGCTAAGGCACATTTTTTCTAATGTTTGCTGTATCAAAAAAGGGTCATATTAAGAAACTATTGTACGATATTTAAACAAATTTAAATGTACATCATTGATTTTGTTCAAGAACTGTTTTATAATCCTGATCCTAAAGGCCCAAGCTATACTTTCATTGAACTTGATTCATTTTTATTCATTTACATGTAAACAATATCATAAATATGGATAAAAGAACTGCTACACATATCATTTTCTTGTAATAATTATTTCTGTCAAATAACAATTAGCAACTAGAAAGTTTGATTTTTAGACAGAAATCTGTGTCCATCAGCGCTAGATATTCCAAATTTAGATGAAGACAATGATGTAGAGTCAACATTGGCCCATTGCATGTTCAGGAAGTCCAGCTGCAACCAAATGTCATTGAATAGTCCGACATTTACCATGTTTAACCCTGGAATACCAGCAGCAGTAGTGGCAGCATTTTACGTACGATTTCTCTTTGAAATGACACCACCATCGAATTAGACTGTCATGTGTTGGCATTTTTCATACCTAGATCAGCATTGGAACCTATTTGTTTGGAGTCTGTTCCATAGAATGGAAATGGTATTCCTGGCAACTCCAAATCGTCTGGCGATGTCTCCTTGCATTGCACTAAGCTGAAGCATTCTGATGCTCTTTCTCTGCTAGCATTATCTAAATGGGGCATGATAGAGTAAAGACAAAATTCACAGATACATCAGAATGTTTTCCTTAATTTTGCTACCAAGAAATGGTCCAGAAGCTGAACCATGTAAATGACATGTGTGTGTGTGTGTGTGTGTGCATGGCACCTGTTAAGAAGATGAGAATCCATGTTAAAGTAATGTTCTACTAAACATTATGGAAATTGCATTTACCAGTGTTCTTAACTTAACATTTCCTCTTCTTTTGGCTGCCCGTTAGGGGTCGCCACAGTGGACCGTTTATCTCCATCTAGCTCTGTCGACCACGTCTTCCTTTGTAACTCCAACCTCCTGCATGTTCTCCCTCACCACATAAACCTCCTCTTGGGCCTTCCTCTTCTCCTCCCCCCTCATTCTTCCTCTGCAACCATCTTAAACTGGCCTCTTTAACTTTGTCACCAAATCATCCTACATGCACTGTCCTTCTAATATACTAATTCCTAATCCTGTCCATGCTTATGACTCCCAAAGCGAATTGCAGCATCTTCCTGCTTCCTGGTCAGTGGCAACGTCTCCAAATCATACAACATTCCCTTTCATTTTTGCTGATACCTTTCTGTCACCGATCACTCCTGCTTCTCCTCTCCATCCATTCCACCCTGCCTGCACTCTCATCTTCACTTCTCTACTACAATCCCCATTACTTTGGACAGCTGACCTTTAATATTTAAACTCTACCTCTACCTTCCTACATCTACTCCTTGCAACTGTACCTTTTCCCCACCTTCTGTCTCATTTACTGTATACACATGTTCTACATCTTGCTCCTATTGATCTTCAGGGCTCTTCTATCCAGTGCATCCCTCCACCTCAAATCATCGGCACCTGCTCCCTACTTTCGCTCTTAATCACAATACCATCTGCAAACAACATAATCAATGGGCACTCTTTTTAACCTCATCTGTCAAGTTGCCCATCACCTCTGCAAACATGAAGGGCCTAAGGGCTAAAAGGGCCTGGTGTAGTCCCACCTCCACCTTAAACCAGTTGGCTGTACCTACAGCACACCTCACCATTCTAACACTGTCGTTGTACATATCTGGCACTATCTTCACATACTTATTTTTATTATAAACATTCTTTATAATTTCTTTTGATGGTACAAAATTTCTTGAGTGTCCAAGACTTCAAAGCCTTATCTGTCTTACGTTTAAGGTCATTCAGATGGCACTTGCTGGCTGTACTTGCACTTTGCCTGATATTAATAATAGATGACCTTAAATTTAAGGAGGTTCCGTATATTATGTATATATATATTTTCTTGTTTATGCCAAGCTGTCTGCAAAATAAATCACAATTTTTCCATATCCAAATGCATTCTTTCTGATTGCAGAATGCATTGTTTATTGTTTACTCTAAATTTTACTCTTGTACTTTACATGACATCCTCAAAAAATGTTTGAAAATCTATCAGGACTTTCTGTCAGATTAGAAATATAATGGTTTCATCAGTTATGGCAAAGCCCCCAGTTGCTGAAGCAGCAAAAGTATCCCAGCACAATCACACTTTCATCACCATGGTTGACAGTTATTATTAGGTTTTCGCATTTTTGGTATGTTTGTAGAACATGAATTTTCATATTCCCGTAATCTTCTGTGGATTGGGTATGTATACTGTATGTAATTCTGATGTACACACATACACGCACGCATGCACACGCACGCACAATCATGCAATTTCTACTGTATGCCTTGATAAAATAAATACATTTCTTTATAAATCTACAAAATCTTTACCTATTTTGTTTTTCTTTCTTTAAAAGTTCAAAAAAGGCAAAAACCAAAAAAGCAGTAAAAAGACACTATTTTGTCTTTGTTTGTCTTAGGGGAAAAAAAAAGAAAAGTGGAAAAAAGAAAAGAAACCTGTCCAGTGGATTACTTTCACCTGACTTAATTACAAAAGAAAAGCTTTTTACAAAAGGGGTGGTCATATAAAAGAAACCCTTAATAGGTAGAGTATTAAAAAAAAAAATCATACACTTTTCCACACAACACAACATCACAATGTTAAGTTTGATGCTGCACACACACACACACACACACACACACACACACACCCACACAAGTTGCATACATGGGACACACACGAAAAAGGTGCAACAGAAACTATATGTATGTATGTACATATACGTAGAGCGTTCAAGTCAAACCGGGACTTGTGATTACCTTTATCAAATTCAAATCAAATTCAAATTCTAATTTTATTTGTCACATACACAGTACGATATGCAGTGAAATGCTTAGGCGACTGCCCGTGACCTTAGAATAAAAGACTATTTAAGACTATTTACACGAAAAGAATATAACAAAGAACGTAGCAATTGATTTAACTAAGAATAAAATAATAAAATATATGTACAGTAAAAATATACAATAAGAAAAATATAAGAAAAGAAAAATATAAGAAAAATATAAATGTAAGAGAATAAGAAGAACCTTTATTCTTTCTCTTGAATAAAGGCATACAGTAAAACCGATTGGCATTTACAAACGCATGTATTTTGCACAATTCAAAGCATTTCAAATGTGATAAAAAGTGTATTTCTTTCTTTCTTTTTTTGCATGAGAAAAGACCCTTTATGAGCAAAAATGACTATCGTGATTTCTCACTTTCAGCTCCATCCCCATTGCCCTCCTAGAACCCTCACCTAATAAGCTGACAATGTGTCAATAGATGTGTCACCCTGTAATGTCCCTTTAGAGGGAGATTAAAGTGAAAAATGGAGGAAATTTGCCATCACGTTTTATGATGGGTTTAAACAACAGAGGCCTCTGTGACTGTATATTTGGAATTCCTGTAAATTTCAATAAGCTTGAGGCATTCATTTACATTGTCAAGTGTTTACCCAAAAGGGCTTTTTGGTTGTCAAATCATTGTGCAACATTTAAGTGGCAATGTTATAAATGTCAAAACACCATAAGTATTAGCTGGCTTTTAAAAGTTGAAATTACAGTAATAAAAATGACACTGAATGAATGCTGATTACATGGCACTGGGATAACGTTAAGCAAATGACCCCAATGCAATGTTGCAAATATGACTTCTTTGCAACACCTCTGAAATGATCCTACTGACAATGCATTTAATTACTTTCCCAGCAAAGGCAGACGCTGAGTCCGGCTACTAGTCCAATGAGAAGCCTACTGCCAGATATATTTTCGTCACAATAGAACATAGAGAACATTAATGTCTAAACTCAAACATGAGCTAACTTTTACTACATGAGCTAATTTCAGATTTAATGCCTGCTACAGGTCTCAAAAAAGTTGGGATGGGGGCAACAAAGGGCAGATTTAAGATTTCGCCAATTTAATTGACATCAGGACTGTAACATAATTAGCTATAAAAGGGATGTCTTAGAGGCAGGGTCTCTCCGAAGTAAAAATGGGAAGAGGATCTCCAGTCTGTGAAAAGATTATGGAATAATTTAATAACAAAATTTCGCACCATCAAATTGCGATGGCTTTGCATATCTCATCTACAGTGCATAACATCATCAAAAAATTCAGACAAACTGGAGAAATCTGTGCATAAGGGACATGGCCACATACATTTTTTGGATGCTCATGGTCTTCATGCCCTCACATGACACTGCATCGCTCATCAGCATGATTGCTAACATTACATTACTAAACTTTTGTCTCAATTCCAGACATTAATAAATGGGCCCAGGAATACTTCTGGAAACCACAGTTGGTAAACACAATCCGCTGTGACATTTGCAGAAGCCAACTAAAGTTCTATCACTCAAAAAGGAAGCCATATGTGAACATGGTCCAGGAGCGCTGTCGAGTCCTGTGGGCCAAGGCTCACAAAATGTTCGAAGTGGAAAAGTGTTCTATGGTCAGATGAGTTGAATTTTGACACTCTTATCGGAATGCCATGTGCTTCAGGCTAAAGAGGCGGGAGACCCTTGTGTTATCAGCATTCAGTTCAAAAGCCAGCTTCTCTGATAGTATGGAGGTGCATACAGTATATGCAAACAGTATTGCATATAGCATATATGCAGCTTGCGTGCTTTGGAAGGCACTGTAAATGCTGAAAGGTATATAAAGGTTTTAGAGCAACATATGGTCCAGGAAAGGCCTGGATTATTGTGACTTTTAGGTGTATTAAACTAAAAGCCTTTTCGTTTTCATTTTATTCAAATTTACAAAACACCCTAAGTTTTCTGGAATTAGTGTAGTAGTAAATGCACAAATATGCTTTACCCCAATATGCACTACAAATTAAAGTCAACAACAACAACAACAATAATAATAATAATACATTTTGAGTTACAAAGACACTTTCAAAGCAGCGATGATCTGGCCCAAGCACCTGTGCCATTGCAATGCCATTGCACTGGATGCACCACACAATCTGTGTCCTTTTTGAGCATGGTAAGACCTCTAAAAAGCCCCAGATGCTGGAAAAGGGCATCACACAAACCAGAAAAACTGGCTTCCTAAGCAAAAGATGTTCAGCTTAATGTGTACCGGGTCATGTGTAAGTGTGTATGAGATATACAGCAAAATCAATTAGAAAGCCCAGCTGCTCAGTCGTTCTAATGGCAGCAGATACTAATCTGCATGGCTAACCCTAACCCTACCCCCCATGAAAAGAGGGAAAATACTATGCCTAGACAATTGCAATTCCCTGCCAAACCTTTAAACAAACAAACAAATGTTTCAACATCTGCAATATGAGCATGTCAAGAATTGGTTGATGTCTAAGAGCTGCTCCGTGAAATCAGACATCATGCACTTTGCACATTGTATAAACCCCACATTAAAGTATCATACTGTACATATTTAGCACATATTTAACAAAGTTATAGGTGATACCAGAGTGTATCTTCAGTGTACAAATATAATTTAAAATTTTTCCACATTTACAGGTGAAACTCAAAAAGTTTGAATATCGTGCAAAAGTTAATTTATTTCAGTAATGCAACTTAAAAGGTGAAACTAATACAGTGGAACCTTGGATTACGAGCATAATTTGTTCTGGAAGTGGGCTCATATTCCAAAACACTCGTAAACCAAATCATCATTTCCCATAAGAAATAATGAAAACTCAAATTATTCGTTCCACAGCCCCAGAAAAAGAAATACATAAAAATAATTAATACAATCTATAAAATGAAAATAAAACAAATTAATCTGCACTTTACCTTTAAAAAAAAGTACAAATAAATCCTGATTGGTGATTTCCATTGGTGCGCGCAGGCGCCGTCTGTGTGTGTGTGTGTGTGTGTGTGTGTGTGTGTGTGTGTGTGTGTGTGTGTGTGTGTGTGTGTGGAATTAGCCCCTTCCCTCGCCTCGTTTTACACAATAACACTCCTCCTCCCTCTCCCCACCACAACAAACACACACACACACACACACACACACACACACACACACACACACACACACACACACACACACACACACACACACAACGGAAACACCGTTTTAACAGGAAAAAAAAGAAATCTCTCTGAGACTGACATGAGCGTATATTAATGGACTCAATTTTAAGTTTCACAACAAACGCATAAACACAGCGGTTATACAGTTTTAACGGAAAAAAGCGAGACTGGCATGAGCGCATACTAACGGAATCACTTAAGTTTCACAACAAACGGAGACACACAAACACGGAAACACCGTTTTGACAGGGAAAAAAGAGATCTCTCTGACCTGGCGTGAGCGCATACTAAGAGAATCACTGCTGTAAAGTAAAAAAAAAATAAAATAAATGAACCAGCACCTTACCTTTAAAAAGAATCGCGACAGAGCAGAGTTTCTGTGTGTTTGTGAAGCCGGGGAGGGGGTGAAAAGGCGAGAGAGCGCCTGTGCATGTGTGTGTTTCGGTGTCAAAAATCGCGCGCACACTCATAAGAGACGAGCAGAGTTTCTGTGGGTTTGCGAAGTCGTGGGGGGTGGGGGGTGAGGGGGGAAAGGTGAGAGAGTGACGCTCGGTGTCAAAATAAGAGTCGCATACATGATACTTGGCGCTCGTAAACTAATACTTGCTCGCTTTCCGAAATAAAAATGTATTAAAAATCTTTGCTCGGTTTGCGGAACACTCGTAAACCACGTTACTCGCTATCCGAGGTTCCACTGTATATGAGATAGACTCATTACATGCAAAGCAAGATAGTTCTAGCCGTGATTTGTCATAATTGAGATGATTATGGCGCATCATGAAAACCGCAAATCCACAATCATGGGGTTCAGGTCGCACGAGTTTGCTGATCAATCAAGCACAGTAATCCCACAGTCATTGAACCAGGTTTGGGTGCTTTTGGCAGTGTAGAAAGGTGCCAAGTGCTGCTGGAAAATGAAGTCAGCATCCACATAAAGCTCGTCTGCGGAAGGAAGCATGAAGAGCTCCAAAATCTCTTGGTAGACGGCTGCATTGACCCTGGACTTAAGGAAGCACAGTGGACCAACATGGCTCCCCAAATCAACATAGACTGTGGAAAATTCACACTGGACTTCAAGCATCTTGCAGTGTGTGCCTCTCCATTCTTCCTCCAGACTCTGGGTCCTTGGTTTCTAAATGATATGCAAAAGTTGCTCTTATCAGAAAAGAGGACTTTGGACCACTGAGCAACAGACCAGTTCTTTTTTTCTTTAGCCCAGGGAAGACGCTACTGATGTTGTTTGTTGTTCAGGAGCGGCTTGACAAGAGGAATACGACATTTGAAGCCCGTGTCCAGGATCCGTCTGTGTGTGGTGGCACTTGATGCACTGACTCCAGCCTCAGTCCACTCCTTGTGACAGTCCTCAAGACTTTTGAATGGCCTTTTCCTGTCAATCCTCTCCAGGCTGCGGTCATCCCTGCGCTTGTGCACCTTTTTATTCCACACTTTTCCCTTCCACATAACTTTCTATTAATGTACTTTGATACAGCACTTTGGGAACATCCACCTTCTTTTTGCAATTACCTTTGGAGTCTTTCCCTCCTTATGGAGGATGTCGGTGATGGTTTTCTGCACAACTGTCAGGTCAGCAGTCATTCCCATGATTGTGCTTCCTACTGAACCAGACTGAGAGACAATTTAAAGGCTCAGGAACCCTTTTCAGGTGTTATGGTTTAATTAGCTGATTAGAGTGGAACACTTTGAGCCTAGAATATTGAACATCATCTCAATTATGACAAATCATGGCTTGAATTATCTTGCTTTGCATGTAATGAGTCTATCTCAAATATTAGTTTCACCTTTTCAGTTGCATTACTGAAATAACTGAACTTTTGCACAATATTCTATTTTTTTGGGTTTCACCTATATGTTGTTTAATAACATTCTGTTTCAGTTTCAAATTTTCAATATTTTCCACAGACTGCTGCTACCACTAGCTCTTGTTTTGCTGGATTTGGGAGCCTCTATGCAAATGACAGAAACCGCTCTCCTGACCAGTAGCTTGTTTAGCTATTTTGCTGCAATGTAGAAAAAGAAACTTAGAGTTTTCTCTAACATGCAAACAGGACATGGTGGGATGGCGTAACACCTCCCAGCACATCTATAATTTTCTATAGACTAGTAGCCAATTGTAAGAATAATGAGTACACATTAATTAAAAAAAAATTTGAAACATTACCTTTACCTAGCCCTTACAAATAATGTGTACACAACCATCACTTGAATAGAGGAGGTCTTATTTTGCGTTCTAGTCAAGTCCATTGGTCCAGCACTTCAACAAGCAACAGAGCAAAAACAATAAATCAAATAAGCAAACAAATCCAACTGATTATGCTATTTAAAATCACAAACATAATGCTCTTGTATGTTGTCAAATTCAGCACCTAATATTTCAAAAGATTTTGGACTTTGCATTCACATACGCTGATAGCAAGTACATATACTGTAATTGTATTTGTTTTGTTCCATATACCTCATTTCACAGCATTTATTAAATGTAAGATTTGGTAGCTTTTCAAAATATTTTGCCAGAGTTTTTGGCTACTCCTGCTTAAAAAACTGATGTAACATCGTCAGGATTGTGAACTTCCTTGTTCAGACATGCTTTTTCATTTCAGTGCAGAACATTTCTATGAAGTTCAGGTCATGGCTTTGTGAAAGCCACTACAATACTTTCAATTTGATTTTAAACCTTCTGGTAACAGCGTTAGATGAAGGTAATTGTCCTGATGAAAGGCCAAATTTGTCTTTTTTAAAATGCACCATATACACTGCCCAGCCAAAAAAACGTTGTATTCTCTAAGATTTCATTCAATGCCAATAGCTCTGGAATAGGGTCAATCTGAACTCATCAGACCACATGACCTTTTTCCAATGGAAAAAGTCCAATCTTGTCCGATCATCATGCTCCCTAGAAAATTCAAGCTTTTTTCTGATTAGTCTCACTAACAAGTGGTTTTCTTATAGTCATACAGCTATTCAGTTCCAATCCTGTGAGTTCTCCTTATTTGTGAATGCTCTTACATTCACACGTAAGCATAGCTATGGGTTTTACTCTTGATATTTTACCATGCAACTTCACCAAGTGTTTAAATTAGGTCCATTCATATTTTCCCCCACCATAGTTCTCCTGGCAAGTGATAAGGGTCCTTAACCGAGTTCCCATAACTCCAAATATCTTTAGATGTTTTCTTTGCTTGATGCAGCCCAATAAATCAACCCTTGTGAAATGGTGACTTTTTTGGGCCAAGCAATAATTTTCTAGCAAAACTACATTACATTTTGATATCATGTTATGCTTTACAGCTGGGAAGATGTTTCTTCTGATTGAACTCTCACATTCTCACATCTCACATCTTGAGGAAAGCAATGTCTGTGTGGTTCAGTGAATTTTACTACATACAGCATTTGCATACAGTTGTATAGAAACAGATACAATATGTGTGGTACCTTCAGGTGAATAATAATAATTAAAAAAAGCATGCTCTCCCTGTGTTGGTCGGTCTCCTCTGTGTATTCCAGGTTTAATGCACTGGTGGCACCCCGGACACAAGGTCACAAGGGCTGGCATGTAGGCACAAGGCTGGCAATCGATGGTGGTGAGCAGAGTGCCCCTGCATATGCAGTGGCTCCTGCATGCTGCATATGCTCCTGCATGCTGATTGGTCAGCCCTCCCCTCCCTGGAGCTCTTGGAGCTTCTGCAATCTTTTTTAATGCCTGCCCTCAAGTGTGGAGACCAAGTGGTGGCATTCAGTTATGTGGCTTTAAAGTGCCTAGCGCACATTAGTATCATCCGTAGACCTCCTGGACCACAAGCTGACTCCTGCCTTGTTTTTATAACTGTACATCTACAGAAGGGGAAGCTGACTACCTACGCAGCCAATGGATTGAGTCAGGAGTGGCAAAAGATTGAGGTGCACGCCCATCACTGATGCATGCCTTTTTTTGCTCTACTGATTGGAGGTCATTTTCGGCTGACTCCAACAGGGCTTTTTTTTTTTTGGTGTCAGTACCTTATTGGTACACCCAGTATAAGTATCTATCCAATGATGGAAACTTCAAAGCACTTTTTGTAAGTCGGTCTGGATAAGAGCGACTGCCAAATGCCTAAATGTAAACAGATCATAGAGTTTACTTGTGCAACCCTTGTGGGTCTCCTTCTGCTATGAATGTCCTGTTTACAATGCAAGTGTAAGAAATTATAGGGTCAAGGGTAAATTCATGTCAGGACAGGTTTCCCTGTTGTAGCAGGACATCCAGCTAGGGATTCTTGGTGCAGAGCTTGTAAGACAATATGAAGTCAAAGCAGGGAATGAATAAGGACCACTTGGTCTGTCTAAGCCTCAGGTTCTTGGCCTTCTGAAACTTGGTTCAGGTCTGACAAGATTACGAATTCCACCTAGTATTTCCATTTTTTAAAGCAGTTTGATAGCCAGGAGTTTGTGCTGCCAAGGTAGCAGTGACATGAAACTGCAAATTTTCCAAAGCCAGTTTTGTAGGAGAAGCTGACAGAGCCTGCTTACATAAATTAAGTTCTTTGAATCTTGAATATTGAATCTTCAAATAACATGCTCTTCCAATGGGTGATTACAAAACAGGATGTCGTCCAAATAATGAAGGTATTGAAGGTAAGGAAAAATGGTAAGTAGTCCTAAAAAGAACCCCGCCCTATAGCTGACACAGAGGGGTGTATGATGTACTCCTTCATGGATTTGTGCTCTGGCAGGAACAGATCGTCAACAATCATGTGCAAAAAAGGGAGCATTGTCTCTACGTTATGTTTTGAAAGGTTCTTCTTAAGATACCTGGGGCAAATGATCTGGGGTAGTCGGAGTTGGGATTTGATGACCTTTTAGGCATCAAACCCTAGAACAAGATAGACCAGGGGGATCAGTCAAGGCAAGGTTATGTTCCTGAAGCAATAGGAATCCTTGTACCAGCTGGAGCTCTTTTACCTGGGTTATATAAAGTGATGGTCATTCTAAATGGTCACCAAGTCCTAAGATGTCTGGTGCAGTTTGGCTGATTATGGGTCTAGACCATAGCAGTCATTCTTCCAGTGTGGATGCTGGAATGATATATGGAGGTGTTTTCACCAATAAGCCTAGACTCCTCACCAAGGTCTCGTCAACAAAATCAGTGACAACTAAGTGCTTTATGCTGTAATAAAGTAACCATTCTGCCAATCTCCCTCCCTGTCAGAAGAGAGGTCATACAGTATAGCCTATTTTAGACCTCTTGCTGAGGAACTGGCATGGCTGCATTTAGAAAGCCAGTAAACACTGGATAAAAAAGGCCTGTTTCCCATGCATAACGCTAAGGAGCCAGTTATCTTGTCTTATCCAGGAGAGGGAGTGAGCAATTCACAGATTTTACTCCTAGTTTTGATTCAAGAGTCGGTTCATAAAGAGTCAGCACAGTCATTCGACAGCCTCACTGCAAGCTGAAGCAAGATAGATAACCAACTAGAGAGAGAAACAAAGAGGAACAATTGCTTTAAAGAATTCTCTCTTGAGAGACTTCATGTTTTACCTGGTCATCATACTTGGTCCCTATAATTTTGTTTGATTCTCATTTTCTGCAGACAACTTTAGCCGCCATGGTGGTGGCTATGTTGCAGCAGCTACCATAGCGGCACTATTTGACTTGGCAAAAGAAAACGATGAGAGCATTAGTCAACATTTAACTGTCACTTAACAGTGAATGCATGATGCTATGACAGAAAAAGAACAAAAAAGTTGTATAACTTGAGAATTAATTAATTTTTTTCTCTATAAGGAAACATATTAAGAGACACGTTTGATTGGCTGAGTCACTACCACCATGAAAAAGAAAGAAAAAAAAATGCAATTATACATACAACCAGCAACCAACATTTGATTTATGAAATGTGATATATGAATTTGTCAAAAAAGTCACTGCTCATACTTTTTTATTTCTTTTCCATTTAAACGGGTCATTTCTGTGTGTGTGTATAAATCACTCTATGGGCTATATGTCACGGTGACACTGAGCCTTCTGTTGGACCCCTATCTGTGCACCCAGGAGCGCAGTTATATCCTCTCAAATGTGAATGATAATTCTTTTCTGTGACAACCCTGTCAGTGCTCTTTTGATGTCCTGAAGGCAGGAGGTGGGATTTGGCCTGTCTGCGGGTGACTGACGGCATTGTTGTGCATGTTCACTCTGTTCTCTTCTCATTTTCGTCTTCCTCTCATTGGTCTCAGCCAGTCCTTGCTGTGTACTGTCATAAATGCATCCAAAGGGATCTACTTGGCTATGTGGGGGGTATATGTCATTTTTGTATATTTCAACATAACTGTTCTCATGCATGGATGCTGATCTGGTAAGGTGTGTATATACTGTATGTACATGCTCAAATCATAAAAAACTAAATAAAAATTTTTTGAGCGACACAGTGGCATAGTGATTAACAGGTTTGAAGAAAAGACAGATAAGAGAGAGTTTTTTTTTTTTTTTTTCAGTGAGTATATCAATCAGTCATGGGAGGAAAATTTCCTCCCAGAAAATGGAAGCCTCACTTCATGTTACTTCCTTTTGGGAAGGAAAGAATATACTTATTTCTATTAAATGATTGGACCAAATGTTTACAAGTCTATTAATGTTCTACTGAAGGTATTATCAAAGGTTTAGATGAACCCCTCATTCCGACTAGGGCAGTCTGTTCTGTTTGAGGCTGTTATTCTGCAGAGTTATTATTAGAACTATTAATTAATAGAACATTAAGGTATATGTAATCAATTTTATTGATATCGACATTTGGGCTTGAGATCAAAAGAAATATAAGATTATAGATTAAAAGGTCAGTTTTTATTACTAATGAAAAATTACCCTCGTAGGACCCCATAGAGAGCACTCTGATCTTTATGTAGGTTTATCATATTTAACCGATCCAATATTTGGGATCGCTTAAAACAATCAGCCTATTGTTCCAATAATTTTGTGAAGTGCTCTTCGATACATCTTAGCTCACAACATCTGGGTTAAAATACATCATGATTTTGTCACTCATTCATTTCAAACAACGGATGCAATTTTAGCAAAAAATGAGCTTGGGATTTTGCTCTGGAGGACGGCAAGCAGTTAGTTGGCTGGAGAGTATTTGTTGAGTTCCAGTAAAAGGAAGAAAGCTAGATGCCTTGTTGTACCTATTTGAGCACTGGTACTGTATGTGTCCCATGCACCTGCAATGGCAAAAAGTTGCATGAATTCAGATGTGCCGTCACATGACGTCATATATCGGATATATATATCTAATCTAGGAAGAATATCAAAGCGACTAAGATTGGATCTGAAAAACATCACATTTGTGCATTGAGACGATCCTAAAAAATCAGATCTACTGTATGTTACAGTGCACTTGGGGTGAATTTTTTTTTTTTTTTATTGATTTTCTTTAGGATGGTAATTTGAACATAGCCTTTAAACTGTAATTGTTATATGTGTGTGAGCGAGTGGATGCTCTTAAACCACTGTACTGCTTTTTTGTCTTGTTTCTTCAGACTTCCCTCAGCTCTGAGTCTGATGGCACACCTCAAGTGACATTTGTTCTATTTATTCAATGTGAATTTATTCAGGATAATGATGATGCATTTTTCACAGCCTGTTTTAGTGGAGGGAATGAGAGAACATTCAATAACAGTGACATACGTGCATTGCATGCATGTGTGTGTGTGTGTGTATTTGCAGGAACATGGTGGTTGCCGAACTGATGGGGTGATTCACCATAAATTAGCAATTGTAATATTGCACATTTGGGAAACAACAGGTTGCTCTCACTCTGTTTGTCTTTTTCATACACACATCCTTCCTTCCCTTCACTTCGTGTTCTTCATCATTGTCCCAATTATTTGGCACCTGAGTTTTCAGTCTGTCTCCATATTCAACTAGGTCATGTCAGGTCATACATTAATCTGTTCATACCTTGGATGTAAAAACAGACACTCTCTACTTTGCCTGTGTTTTTTTCCCCCTCACTGGCCACAGTGATAAATTACAATGGATTTGTGTATAAATTCCTCTGATCATTATATTATATGTACGGAGTACGATTTGTGAACAATGCAACAATTATTATTCTAAAATATAATCTGGTATTAATAAATAATCTGGTATAATACATTTCATATGATACATTTGATGTCAACATGAAAGCAAAATACCAGAAAAAAGTTTCATCCTCACAACCCATCACCTATTTTTTGTTTTTGTGTGAACCCTTATAACAAATATGAGTAATCCTTGTTTGACTTTTGCCTCTGACATTTTTCTCATGGCATGGTCACCTTGGTTGCTTTGCTTTTAAAACTTTATGAGATATTGTGATGTCCAGCAGCACCTTTTAGCTTTTTAGCACCCTGTTTGAATCCTTTTTATGTAACTGCATGTTACCTTCCAGTTTTCTTGATACCATGCTGAGATCAAAACAGAAAAAAAAGAAGGTGGAAAACAGCAGACCAAGTTACTAAACAAAGTTTGAAGCAAAAAAAATATGAAAAGGTGCCCAAATTATGTCATCAAGATTGGATTGAATTTTATACTCTTAGCTCTTAACTTTATTTCAAGGGGTTTAAGAAAAAAAAAACATTTAGGAATTTCAGACAATTTTTCAGACAAGTAAAGCAATTATAAATATATTAAATACAGCTGTTAACACTGTTCTCACACACCGCCAGGGTTGGAGGTTCAAATCTTCCTTCGAAACTTTGTTTGCCCCTGTGCTTAGTTGGTTTCTATTGGGAACTTTGGTCACCTACCACAGTGGTGCTTCCAAATTACATGTATTGTACAATATCAGCAACCTGTACAATACAGTATGCCCATGCCACAACAGCACCTCCACTTGACATATGAAACATATCTCTCTTTTCATCCATCTACCAAGAAAACCCTTCAGCACCTTGGCCAGCTCCACGGCTCGTTTAGGAGGGGTGGGGCGCCTCAACTCGCATGGGCTGGGAAGCACATCACTCTCCACCATCCCACTGTCACTGGCTGCCTATAATAATAATTTTTAAAAAACAGCCACATATCAGCACTGCACCCTCTGCACCTTCTGCCCTGACTCTCCTCCCCTTTCACTCTTAAGTGATTTGTTTAAATAAAACCTCAAACTCTGCCTCCTGGTGTCTGTGTTCGGCTTGCCCTGTTGAATGTTTTATGCGAGATTGAATTAAAGAAACAGGAACAAATGTTTTACTGTGACAAGCTGCATAAGAGCAATTAAAAAATTGTTTGTTTATGTAACAACATCAGCAGCAACCTCATTTCCTCTCTCATCTGTTACAACCACCCAGCATTCAGTTAAAATTATTTTTAATGCTTAAATGATTCATAGGTCACAAAAAAAAAAAACATTCCTATGAAATAGCTCAGATACAAGGACTGGACTGACTGAAAATAAATGCCAGAAAAGAACAACAACAACAAAAAAATCCTACAGGAAGCCTGGGGATAGATGTTTTTGTTAAGAATAACAAAAACATCTATCTTTTTGCAAGCAAAATCTGAAATGAGGGGTGGTGCACAGTATATGTGGGTTTTCCACAAAAGTATTAACATATTTAATTGTTTAAAAAAACACACACACATATATATATATATATATATATATATATATATATATATATATATATATATATATATATATATAATCTTGTACATTGCATACATTCTTAAGCATTTTGTTGTTGTTCTTAAATGATTTCTCCAGTGTAATTTTTCACAGAAAATAATATGCTTATTATAATGAAATGCATAAAGAATCTATTCTATCTGCACTTGCAGCAATCCTGTAAGTGCACCAAAGTTTTATAATTAATGTAAAAATTTCTGGACTGTAACAAATCGAAAAAAGAAAAATCACTTCTTCTTTTGGCTAACTTTTTGGCACCAACAGATTACCCAATCCACATATTTGATTTAACAACAGATGCCTTTTCTGATGCAACCCTCTCTGTTTTATCTGGGCTTGGGGCCGGCGCTGAGTGCACTGATTTGTGTCAGTGGCTGGAGTTCCCCCTCAGGAAATAAAACCTCAGTATTCCTGGGAGAAAGGCAGCGATACTCCCACTGAACTGACGGGGCAAACCCAAAAAGGAAAGTAAATCTGACAAATCATTATTAAACAGTTAGTGTTGTCAGTTGTAGTTTCTGTAGCAGAGCCTTTTTATGGGAAATATGTTGTCTTGAATCAAAGCTAGTTGAAAGAAAATAGAAAGATCTTCAAAATGGAGTTTTGACAATTGCTATCATAATCTATGAATAAAAAATTACTACATTTTATTTTTAGCAGCATGTTTTTTTTTTTTTATAGTATTTTCCAGTGTTACTAGATTATAGTGGTACTGTAGCATTAATATAAAAAGTATAAGCATACTACTTCTGTTACACACACGCACACTTTTCCTTTACTCCTTCATTCAGGACAGGTCACCTTATAGAGCACTCCATCACTTCTGGAACAAATAACTCTTACATAACCTAGAGGTGTGCTTGGGGTCATTTTTTGACTTAGTCACCAACAGCACACCACCAGGCGGAGCACACCATCACACCTCCTCCTGTATGCTGGAACAACACATTCAGGAATCATCTGTTCACCCTCTCTACGTCTAACAAAGACATGGCTGTTTGGACTCTTCAGACCAAAAGACACGTGTCTAATGTACACATTTTGCAGATCTGTACAGCAGATCTTTTCTACTTATCCTCTGCAGCAGAGGTAGCTCTCGGTCTTCCTTTTCTGAGACTGTCCTCATGAGAGACAGTTCCTCATAGCGTTTGATGGTTTTGGCAACTGAACTTGGGCATGCATTTAAAATTCTATTTTTTTCTTCCGTTGACTGACCTTCATTTCTTAAAGTAATGATCGACTGCCTTTTCTATCTGTACCCACTCTTCCTCTGCACAAGACAACTGACAGTCTAAAGCACATTAGGAAGGCATGAAATGTCGATTAACACTTTTTATAAGGCACACCTGTGAAATGAAGACTATTCCAGGTGACTATCTTGTGAATCTGAGGAGAGAGTGCCATGACTGTGCCAAGCGGTCATCAAATCTAACTTTGAACAATTGAAAATATAAAACATATTCTGGGGTAAACACTTACATACTATAATTTCATATGTGGTTTTTCAGGGTTTGGATGAAAGACAGCACACTGTCCACAGAAACTACACCTCATTCAGCAATGGAAACAGTATGCATGAGTGTGCGTGCAAATACATTTGTTTTTTTTATTATTTTTGACTGTTTGTACAAGACACAATACATCATACAGGATGTGTGAGTAGTGCAAGTAACAGGTAATGTGTATTGCATATGGGGATAAACTCAGAACAAGGCAACCCAGTACATGGAGAACATAAAAACTCCATACACGCACACACAAGGCAGGAATCAAACCCTTGACCCTACAGGTGCGAGGCCACAGTGCTAACCACTACATGACCATGCCGCTTATATGACTGGTAAAAACTCAATTTGTGTGACTAGCAAGTTTCGAGCTGCCTAGACACAGTCTGGTAAAAAAAAAAACTTAAACATGAACACATTTAACCTTAAATTGAATTTTTAAATAAGTCATGTTTACTCTACCCAGCAGGAACCCTAATGTTGGATAATGTCACATAGTTGTATAGATTGCAATGATGTCCACCCATATAACACTAATTTTGCACAGTGTTGTTTTTGAAAGTTAGACAGACTTTAATAAAAATTATATTGGGATAACATTAATTGAATAACCTCAAAACAACATTGTACATCAGTAAGAGAGATTCGTGGGTGTCCAAGACCCCTTAATCTGCATGGGAAGCCAAAGTCCAAGTCCAAACCATGGATTCATCCTTGCAATTTACGAGACTTAAAGGATCTTCTATTAACACTTATACCACTTCTATTAAGCCCGATACCACAGTACACATTTAAAGGGACCTACACTGTATCGTACAGGTGATTTTATTGTTATTGGTGCATAATTGTTTTTTTTTCTTTGTTGTTGTTGCTTATAGACAGTATTGATGACAGTGGTTGAGTTCAACCATTGAGTTTTCTCCAGGACATCTCAAAGACTTTCCGTTGTGTTTGTAGTGGACGATTCATGTATGAAAATCATTCCTCTTGCTCCAGGAATACCCCACTTCAGGCGTGGCAAACTGGATTTAAAAACAGCCAGTGTGGGTGCAGGATTTTACATCACAACAAGTGGTTTTCTGATGGACACACAGCAGTTTATTCCCCTATATCTTCTAAATTCCCATTACACTGTGTGTGTATGTGTGAAAATGCTCTTTCTTTTATTATTAATCGTAGTCCACTGTCAATCGGTTACAATGAAACTTCAACAGGTACTATATTTATGTGATTACTGTTCATTGTTTTGTTCATGGTTACACTTCTTCCATGAAGGTGACGGTGTCCTCCGGGGGTTAATAATCCGTTGGACAGTTTTAAACCCAGTTTCAGTCATTTCAGGAATCTCCTTAGTTGTTGTCTTTGCTTGATGCAGGCTAATAAGTTAACTCTTCTAAAATATAGTAAGATCTACACATGGATGGATAGTACTGAACTGTGACCTTTTTAATGAAAATGATGAGATATAATTATGATATAAAAAAAAAAAACTTGAATGAATTGAATGTGGATACTTTTATAATTTTTTTCCTTTTTACTAAATTTCAATAACTTTTATTAGATTCAAGTACAAATAACTACGTTTTACATCTAAGAATAAAGAGCTTGGTTAAAAATTTCTGCTGGGCTGATTTGCATGTGGAAACTGATTAATTGCATGGACTGCCAATGGGCACGTTGGGTAAAGTACAAAAAATTATTTTGTAACTCTGATTAAAAGAAAAAGAATGAATTTAGTAAATTCATTTAGTAATTCATAAAAGAATGAATTTAGTGTTTTTAGGGCCCAAGCACTGAGTGCGCAGGGCCCTATTGTTTTCGTTAGGATTATTATTTTTTATTTTATTTATTTTTTTATTATTTTTCTTTCAATCATCCGGGCACTTTCGGGCCTCTTAACATACTCAAAAACTCACCAAAATTTGCACACAGATTGGAATCTGCGGCCAACAGGTCCTCAGTGGGGCTCGGCCCCGGGCGTCGCACACGCCCCGCACAGCGCCCCCTAGAGAGTCTTGCCTTATAGCTCAGACACACTTGCACGTATACTTATAAAACTCGGTGAACATTTAGATCTCATCAAACTAAACAAGTTTCGCGCTGCATGTCATCAGGTCTAATCAACAGGAAGTGAGTTGCTTTGAGTTGTTTGCAAAACGCACCCAATGGAATGTGATAAACTCCTCCTAGGAAATTTTTCCAATTCGCACCAAACCAGCTAAATATGATCTAAACAAGTTGCCGATGCAAAATTGCAGAGATCTTTTTGATACCTCGAACGGTTCGGCCGTGGCGACGCTTTAAAATTATGGCGAATAAAATGAAACAGGAAGTGGCTAATAACTTCTGTGTACATTAAGTTATGCACATGAAACTTCACAGGTATGTTAAGAGTAGGAAGCTGATCACATCCTATGACAATCATGAGTCTATGTCATAGCGCCACCAAGTGGCAGCAGGAAGTGTGTCACTTTTGGAAATCAGTAATATTTTGTCCTTTACTTTCACCTGATTTGGTTCAAAATCAGTCAGAATAATGAAAAGACATGGGTCATTTGAAATCATGGAGGATTTTTTTTCTAATTTGAATCGTGTTGCTATGGTGACGATTTAACTCAAGAAAAAATCGAAGACAACTATTCTTCTCATATCTTACGAGTGGAAAGACCTACGGGTCCCAAATTGTATGGGTGTAGACTCTCACTGATTGTGAGGAAGCCCTGAGAGCCTGGAGCCCGGGCGTGGTACAGGGCCTGTACAGCGCCCCCTGGAACTTTGTAAAGTTTCAGCTGCATAACTCATATCCACTTTCACATATATGAATGAGACCCAGTATAAATTTAGATCTCATTGAGGTGAACAACTTGCATACGCCATGTCATGGAATCCGCTGAACAGGAAGTCAGTTATTTGGCGTTGTTTGAAAAACGCACCCATTGGAATGTGATCTACTACTCTTACAGGATTAATAGGTTTTTGACCAAACAGGGTCTAATATAATCTCAAGACATTGAGGATCTAATATTGTGAAGGGCTGGTTGATATCTTAAACGGGTCGGCCGTGGCGAGCCCTTAAACCTACGGCGAATAACAGGAAACAGGAAGTGGCTAATAACTTCTGTATAAATTGAGTGACGTTCATCAAACCTCAGCAGTAGGTTAAGAGAAGAGTCCTGCTCACAGTGACATGGGTCCCGTGAGTCTCAGTCATAGCGCCACCAACTGGCAACAGAAAGTGTCTACTTTTAGAAATTAAATTCTTTTGTGACTAATTTTCAGCAAATTGGCTTCAAAATCAGGCACAATAATTGGAAGACACGGCTGATGTCACACTGTAAAGGACTTTTTGATACGTTGAATAGTGTTGCTATGGCAACATATAATTTTGAGCAAATATAAGATACTTATATCCACCAAGTGGAAAGTCCTAATGTGCCCAAACATTTTAGGTAGAAGGAACAACTGCTTCTGAGTAGATTTCTTGAGTTTCATGTTTTTGTGATGCTCATACAGCTCCCAACAATTTTTACAGTATATTTATCAGCCTTGGTCTGAACTGTGTCCACTGACTCCTGCAGTAATAAAATATGTCCAGTAGATGGCAGTAGTAGGCAGTTATTCTGCAGTCAGGTCTTTCCCCTTTTCCTTTACTATGGCTTCATGTTTACAATTTAAACATATGCAGAAATTATAAAAAATAAACAATACAAACATTTAAATTGCCCACTGTACAACATACACACACACATTATATGTGACATCACATTCAGGAACATCCTTAAACTTACACCGATAAATTATTTATCACACACATCACTAATGTTCACACACAGACTCACACACCATACACACAAACATCTACAAACAAACACACACACACACACCATATACACAAACTCACACAAGCACATTTACTCGTCACACACAGACTGACACATCTACATGTCACACACCTCTCTCCCTCACTCTCTCTCTCTCTCACACACACACACACACACACACACACACACACACACACACACACAGGACAAGCCAAAGACTGATCCAGCATCAGCATCAAATAAAACCCATTGCGTGTCATACTCAAACTTGACCTCACATCACATCACTGTCACACACCTCTCTCCCTCACTCTCACACACACATCACACATTTTGATATCTCAAACGGGTCAGCCGTGATAATGTCTTAAACTTACACCCAACAATTATTAATAACACACACATCACTAATATTAACACACAGATGCAGACACCATACACACAAACATGCACAAACACAAGCACACATCACTAATGTTAACACACTAAATAAACACACACACAAACACAAAGATATCTCACACACATGCATGCACACACACAAACAAGTACACTCGTACATCACACACATGCACACACATTATAACATCACAAATTGTAACACTCACACACTCACATCTCTGTCTCACACACCCTCACGCAGAAACACACACACCCATTAACAAGTCACATATCTTAAACATACTAACACACACTACTGTTAACACAGACTTACACACCACACACACACACTCATTATATTCAGTGACACAGACAGTGACATCACATTCAGGAACATCCTTAAACTTACACCGATAAATTATTCATAACACACATCACCAATATTAACACACAGACTCACACACCATACACACACACACACACACACACACACACACACACACCATATACACAAACTCACACAAGCACATTTACTCGTCACACACAGACTGACACATCTACATGTCACACACCTCTCTCCCTGACTCGCTCTCACACACACACACACACACACACATCACATCACATCACTGTCACACACCTCTCTCCCTCACTCTCACACACACATCACACATTTTGATATCTCAAACGGGTCAGCCGTGATAATGTCTTAAACTTACACCCAACAATTATTAATCACACACAAATCACTAATATTTGAACACACCATACACACAAACATGCACAAACACAAGCACACATCACTAATGTTAACACACTAAATAAACACACACACAGAAACACACACACACACACACAAAAAAACACCTCTCACACACACGCACACACATGCATGCACACACAAACAAATACACTCGTACAATACACAAATGAGCACCTACATACTCACACATTATAACATCACAAATTATAACACTCACACACTCACATCTCTGTCTCACACACCCTCACGCAGAAACACACACATCCACTAACAAGTCACATGTCTTAGACATACTAACACACACATCACTAATGTTAACACACAGACTCACACACCACACACACACAAACACGCAAAAACACATTTACTCATCAGAGACAGACTGACACATTAACTAGTCACACACACACACACACACACACACACACACACACACACACATATTTAGGGCCCAAACTGATATTAGCCCAGTATGATGTGTGACGTTCGGTGTGCAAGTTCTGCGGTGCAACCGGGTGCCAATTACTTTTTCGAGGTTTTGACACACTCGAATAACACGCAGGTTGTGCGGTGCGCCCGGGGTGGGGACCGCGCCCGTTGCTTGGGCCCGTCATCGTTGCTTGCAACTTTAATTATTTTTATTTTTATTATTTTTCTTTCAATCATCCGGGCACTTTCGGGCCTCTTAACATACTCAAAAACTCACCAAAATTTGCACACAGATTGGAATCTGCGGCCAACAGGTCCTCAGTGGGGCTCGGCCCGGGGCGTCGCACACGCCCCGCACAGCGCCCCCTAGAGAGTCTTGCCTTATAGCTCAGACACACTTGCACGTATACTTATAAAACTCGGTGAACATTTAGAGCTCATCAAACTGAACAAGTTTTCGCGCTGCATGTCATCAGATATTATCAACAGGAAGTGAGTTATTTTGAGTTGTTTGCAAAACGCACCCAATGGAATGTGATAAACTCCTCCTAGGAAATTTTTACAATTCGCCCCAAACCAGCTAAATATGATCTAAACAAGTTGCTGATGCAAAATTGCAGAGATCCTTTTGATACCTCGAACGGTTCGGCCGTGGCGACGCTTTAAAATTATGGCGAATAAAATGAAACAGGAAGTGGTTAATAACTTCTGTGTACATTAAGTTAGGCACATGAAACTTTACAGGTATGTTAAGAGTAGGAAGCTGATCACATCATATGACAATCATGAGTCTATGTCATAGCGCCACCAAGTGGCAGCAGGAAGTGTGTCACTTTTGGAAATCAGTAATATTTTGGCCTTTACTTTCACCTGATTTGGTTCAAAATCAGTCAGAATAATGAAAAGACATGGATGATTTGAAATCCTGAAGGATTTTTTTCTAATTTGAATCGTGTTGCTATGGTGACGATTTAACTCAAGAAAAAATCGAAGAAAATTATTCTTCTCATATCTTACAAGTGGAAAGACCTACGGTTCCAAAATTGTATGGGTGTAGACTCTCACTGATTGTGAGGAAGCCCTGAGAGCCTGGAGCCCGGGCGTGCCACAGGGCCTGTACAGCGCCCCCTGGAACTTTGTAAAGTTTAAGCTGCATAACTCATATCCACTTTCACATATATGAATGAGACCCAGTATAAATTTAGATCTCATTGAGGTGAACAACTTGCATAACCCATGTCATGGAATCCGCTGAACAGGAAGTCGGTTATTTTGCGTTGTTTGAAAAACGCACCCATTGGAATGTGATATACTACTCTTACAGGATTCATATGTTTTTGACCAAACAGGGTCTAATATAATCTCAAGACATTGAGGATCTAATATTGTGAACGGCTGGTTGATATCTTAAACGGGTCGGCCGTGGCGAGCCCTTAAAAATACGGCGAATAACAGGAAACAGGAAGTGGCTAATAACTTCTGTATAAATTGAGTGACATTCATCAAACCTCAGCAGTAGGTTAAGAGAAGAGTCCTGCTCACAGTGACATGGGTCCCGTGAGTCTCAGTCATAGCGCCACCAACTGGCAGCAGAAAGTGTCTACTTTCAGAAATTAAATTCTTTTGTGGTTAATTTTCAGCAAATTGGCTTCAAAATCAGGCACAATAATTGGAAGACACGGCTGATGTCACACTGTAAAGGACTTTTTGATACGTTGAATAGTGTTGCTATGGCAACATATCATTTTGAGCAAATATAAGATACTTATATCCACCAAGTGGAAAATCATAATGTGCCCAAACATTTTATGTAGAAAGAACAACTGCTTCTGAGTAGATTTCTTGAGTTTCATGTTTTTGTGATGCTCATACAGCTCCCAACAATTTTTACAGTATATTTATCAGCTTTGGCCTGAACTGTCTCCACTCAGTCCTGCAGTAATAAAATATGTCCAGTAGATGGCAGTAATAGGCAGGTATTCTGCAGTCAGGTCTTTCCCCTTCTCCTTTACTATGGCTTCATGTTTACAATTTAAACATATGCAGAAATGATCAAAAATATACAATAGAAACATTTAAATTGCCCACTGTACAACATACACACACACACACACACACACACACACACACACACACACACATTATATGTGACATCACATTCAGGAACATCCTTAACCTTACACCGATAATTTATTTATAACACACATCACCAATATTAACACACAGACTCACACACCATACACACACACACACACACACACACACCATATACACAAACTCGCACAAACACAAGCACATTTACTCGTCACACACATACTGACACATCTACATGTCACACACCTCTCTCCCTCACTCTCACACACACACACACACACACACACACACACACACACACACACACACACACACACATTATATTCAGTGACACAGACAGTGACATCACATTCAGGAACATCCTTAAACTTACACCGATAAATTATTTATCACACACATCACTAATGTTCACACACAGACTCACACACCATACACAAAAACATCTACAAACAAACACACACACACACACCATATACACAAACTCACACAAGCACATTTACTCGTCACACACAGACTGACACATCTACATGTCACACACCTTTCTCCCTCACTCTCTCTCTCTCTCACACACACACACACACACACACACACACACACACACACACACACACACACACACACACACACACACACACACACACACACACACACACACACACACACAGGACAAGCCAAAGACTGATCCAGCATCAGCATCAAATAAATCCCATTGCGTGTCATACTCAAACTTGACCTCACATCACATCACTGTCACACACCTCTCTCCCTCACTCTCACACACACATCACACATTTTGATATCTCAAACGGGTCAGCCGTGATAATGTCTTAAACTTACACCCAACAATTATTAATAACACACACATCACTAATATTAACACACAGATGCAGACACCATACACACAAACATGCACAAACACAAGCACACATCACTAATGTTAACACACTAAATAAACACACACACAAACACAAAGATATCTCACACACATGCATGCACACACACAAACAAGTACACTCGTACATCACACACATGCACACACATTATAACATCACAAATTGTAACACTCACACACTCACATCTCTGTCTCACACACCCTCACGCAGAAACACACACACCCATTAACAAGTCACATATCTTAAACATACTAACACACACTACTGTTAACACAGACTTACACACCACACACACACACTCATTATATTCAGTGACACAGACAGTGACATCACATTCAGGAACATCCTTAAACTTACACCGATAAATTATTCATAACACACATCACCAATATTAACACACAGACTCACACACCATACACACACACACACACACACCATATAAACAAACTCACACAAGCACATTTACTCGTCACACACAGACTGACACATCTACATGTCACACACCTCTCTCCCTGACTCTCTCTCACACACACACACACACACACACACACATCACATCACATCACATCACATCACTGTCACACACCTCTCTCCCTCACTCTCACACACACATCACACATTTTGATATCTCAAACGGGTCAGCCGTGATAATGTCTTAAACTTACACCGAACAATTATTAATAACACACATCACTAATATTAACACACAGATGCAGACACCATACTCACAAACATGCACAAACACAAGCACACATCACTAATGTTAACACACTAAATAAACACACACACAGAAACACACACACACACACACACACACACACACACACACACACACACACACAAAAAAAAAAACACCTCTCACACACACGCACACACATGCATGCACACACAAACAAATACACTCGTACAATACACAAATGAGCACCTACATAAACACACATTATAACATCACAAATTATAACACTCACACACTCACATCTCTGTCTCACACACCCTCACGCAGAAACACACACATCCACTAACAAGTCACATGTCTTAGACATACTAACACACACATCACTAATGTTAACACACAGACTCACACACCACACACACACAAACACGCAAAAACACATTTACTCATCAGAGACAGACTGACACATTAACTAGTCACACACACACACACACACACACACACACACACACACACACACACACATATTTAGGGCCCAAACTGATATTAGCCCAGTATGATGTGTGACGTTCGGTGTGCAAGTTCCGCGGTGCAACCGGGTGCCAATGACTTTTTCGAGGTTTTGACACACTCGAATAACACGCAGGTTGTGCGGTGCGCCCGGGGTGGGGACCGCGCCCGTTGCTTGGGCCCGTCATCGTTGCTTGCAACTTTAATTTTGTTTTTTTTTTTGTATTTACTTGGTTTAGTGTACAGTACTGTACAGTACGTATGCTTGAGTGTTGAGGACCCTACAGTCATGATCTAACTTCGGGTCTCCAAACCCCACGAACTTGTCCTGGCGTTAAAATATAAGAGCCATCACTTAAAAATTTTTTTTTTTAAAAACCTGAATGCAAAATAAAAGAATGGGCATGAGTTTGTCATAATGATTTGTCAGCGCAATTGCACAATTGACCTCCAAAGCTCACACTTCATACAGCACCACTGCGGATTTATGTTTTACGTTCATGATAGAGTTATTTCATATTGCATATTCATTAAAGCAAACATTCTCTCGTATGAAACACAGAATCGTCTGTATCCCCTGTTACATTCATCAGCTTGCACATTCTTTATATGTGTTATGAAGTGTGCAAGTGGATTTACAACATAATATTAATACAATGCCATGGTACCTAAACATTTCGAACCAGCTATTAAATTATACGTGGCATGTGCATTTGGGGGGCTTTCTCTGCATGCATCCCTGCCGGTTTGTGTTGTTTTGCTGCTGTGAAGAGAGAATGCAGAGGGTGGAGTTGATGTGGTCCAGCACAAGCAGCTATTATAATGTAGTGTGCAGAGTGTGGCAGACCTCAAGGTCAACTCCTTGTGAGGAGAATACACATCAAGCTATTTGGGCCAGAGCGCTGTCCTCTCTCTCTCTCTCTCTCTGCTGATAAAGATTCATCAAAAGTATTAAAGGCACTATGGAATATGGACAGAGATTTAGATTTACTGCACACTTTCTGAAATGGGCACAAAAAGCAGATTCAAGGTTTGGAATCTGTACAGACTAGAAGATGAAAGTGTTTTCATTTTTTATCATCTCATATTTTTTATTCTATTCCATTTCTCCCTCTTTCCTTCACAGCACCTCACTTTCTATCGCCCCTTTAAAATGCAAATAATTAACATTATTAACCAAGTGAATCTTTCATAGGCTATATGTTTATTACTAGAATGTACTGTATATATTACTGTACCTTAATTCCTACAAGGGATTTGATTGTCCAAGCATAATGAACAGAGGCTTGTAGTGTATAAATCAAAGCTTTTTAGATTTATGTTTTTAATGGATATATTTTTATTAAAAATAATAATAATAATAATAATAATTCTCCATGACAGTCTTTTGATAATTGCAATTGGTCATAACATTAACATCACCAGTTAAACAACACTAAACATGTGACAGACACCCATGGATCACCCATGCATGTGGGGGCCAAAGGCCAGCCTGTCTGTTCCGATCCCACAGAAAGGCCAAAGTGTCAATGCTGGCCACGACACAAAGGTACCGTACCAAAACTCCCAATATGCAGTCCGATCGAGAGCCTACAGTATTGGATGCGCAGTATTGGACAAACATGTCCGAGTCATGTGTGCCCCACCCCATGGCCTACAGTACAGTACAGCACCCAAATGATCCAATGCCAACATCTTGCCCACCACACAGCACACCACAGAGGCCCTGCAGAGCCACAAGCCCAATGACCAAAGCTGTCCAGGGGACACTATGGGAAATCCTACAGTAGGCGGTTTTAATTGTTTATGGTTTTAATGTCATAGGCATTACACTTATGATAAATCCAATTCAATGAACAAAGAAAAAAGCCAAAAACCAATCTATATTACACATAATGAATATTTATGAAACAACTGAAATCCATTGTGATCTTTTTTTTTTTATGTTAACCCTAGAAAGCTGAAAGTAGCCTAGACTGTATTCTGTCTATACAAATGAGGTTGTTTAGGGGGTGTATGGTCACTCGCAATCATAATTCACCATGCATGTAATTTTATGTTGCTATTCTCAAACAAATGGCTGTGCAGTGAGTGGCATGAACCAAACCGAACAAGCTTGTGTCACATCCAAATAAGACTATTTTCAAATATGAAGAATTTCTATATAAAGAACTGTAAGGTCTGATTTATGAAATTGGCCAGTTGGGAGTGGATGATGGGGGGGGGAACCCTTAAAATAAAATTGTGTCAAATACACCATTAGGTTTTATTCCTTTTTTTATTACTGATATTTGTAATTGTGTTGTCATCTCCCTCCGCATATACAGACTTAATTTAACGCACTATATCTCTATTCCACAGACGACACGTTAGATTTCTGCAAACACTTTCTTAAAGAATACAAATTATTGGGATCACGTAGCACAAAGTAATGTTCCTGTGCCAGGTTTCTAGATATGCATGCAATATGACTTTATCTTTACAGTGCTGTGTGCATCCCATTTATCATTGCTGAAAATTAAGGCCTGGCACTAAATAAGCTCAGGTAGGAATGCAAAACACACAAATAAATGTTTACAAAAAGAGAGATGCCTTAAAGTAAGATGACTATTTATGGACTATCAATGCTGGCAAGATATTAGAATAGAAAGCATTTCATTGAGTAACTATTCTTGCTTCATGTTGTCATGTGACTTTAAAGGTACCCCCCCCCTCCCAACCCACACACAAACACATACAAACACATACACATGCCCCCAGAACATGCCTGTCAACTTGATTAAGGAATACACATACAGTAGCATAGCACATAGAAAACAGATGATGTGCTCACACTGACTTCTGCTGTCTGACGTTTCTTCAAGTTCCTGTGTGTTGTTATCGAGTCCTCCTGAACATCTGTGACCTGGTGCGTGCTGATGTGTTGAGCTGAATCTGCTATCCCAGCTTCTACCACACTGAGGCAGAGTGTCTTAACAAATGCTCTGCAACTCACTGGAGTGTGTATTTAATCAGCACCAACCTCCACCACTTCTCACCTTTACAGAGGGATCATCCCCAGAAGCTGAGACCGGGATGGCTGGATAATTAGACAGTTCATATCAGATTGCCGGGGTAGATTCAGGCAGGATGGAAGGATAGCGATATTCTAATTGATGGTTCTGGTGGTTGTAAAATGTGACTTCTATCCTACACGCAGAGACATAGGCCGCTACGCCGCTACGATATGTTTCATTCAAGTAATGAATGATTTATTTGAATGCTATTTAATTGAATGATAATTCGTAAACATAGCACTGCCTATTAACTTGCAATATTTTCATAGAACATGGGTAAATTGAAGCAGATCAGCATTATTCGCTTTTTTCCTGAGTGTCAAAAACTTTGTCCTGTAATGATTCTTCGAGGGCAGATCATTAATGGGAGGTCAGGAGTACTGGATGGAGATTAAGAGGGGAAATTGGAGCTTGAGCAATGGCTGACTCTTCTTGACCTATGCTAGCACACATTCCTTTATTGCCCTTAAATGGCTTGTCAACACACTGCCACATTAAATAAAGATAACCTTCCCTTTTAAGATGCACTGGAGCAGGAATCAAGAGCAGGGTATGGAACAGCATAGATATCTTGTCTAAGCAGCAAACACCAATAAATGCTATATACAATCTCTCTTTCTCTCTCTCTCATATATATATATATATATATATATATATATATATATATATATATACTGTGTGGAATATACTATCTGTTCGGCCACAACTTTTAATTTCAAAATAAAATTTTATTAAATAAAATTACATTTAAAAAAGAAAAGAACATATTTCATTCAATCACAAATATTCTTCACTAGTGCATCACTGATCTCCTTCATAGGTGAATTATGAATTATAAAAAATCATTTCAAATAATTGGGGTAATGTACAGCAATCCATTTGTTAATGTACTACTCAATGGATTCCCTACTTATTACATAATAATTCATGTCTGACATGCTGAAAGGTGTATTCTTGATTGCCAAAAACCCTACAGTATGTCACATATAGACATGGATCATGCAAATACATGGTTAATATACACCATCTGTTTTTTACATTAAAAAAAATAATAATAATTGATTAGTCAGTAAAATTAAATTTGATTAAGTACATTAAATAAATGAAACGAATAAAGTTGTTCCTCCTGAAAGGTCAAATTATTGTCCTGCATCAAGCAAAAGAAACAACTAAGGATGATCAGGTCATCCTATAAATGGAGTTCCCCCCTTCCTGATGGCACAGGAATTTCCAGGAATCAAATTATAAATTAGTGGCTCGGCGAGCATTAAGAATCTTTTTTTTTTTTTTTTTTTACACATGAATAAGCCTCCACACTGTGTGCCGCAATCAAAGCTAAATGCGGTTGAAGGAAATCTAAGCATGTGCAACTGTAAAAGTTTGAACTGGGGTCAAGACGGATTTACAATAATCATTAACAGTTACTCCATGGTACAGTGTAGTACATGCAACGTCAACACGTTTAAAGAAATGATCATTTAAAAACATAAGAATTTAAATACATTTCTGACTTGTTAACATTTATTGCTGTGAACGCTATTCTTAACAGGATTCTTATTTTAAGTTTGGCATGTTGGAGATGGTCCAATAAGTAAAAAAATGCTTTCTAGGGGCAATTACAAATCCTATACAGTAGGCATACACAGTAACTGGCTTTAACCATCCTCAACATTAACCTGATACTTTTTTTTTAATGACAAATGTCTGAAAATTAAGTTTATCTTAAATATCTTAATTTTTTTCCCCCTGACATGTATGAATGGTTAACAATATATAACGAATGTGTCTGTTAATGTTCCAGCTGAACTACAACTCAGAGCCTGCATCCTGGCTGCTTGAAATTTGTTCTGCTTAACACATTTTTCAAATTCTGCATTTCAGAAATTCTGTCATTTCAGAGTCTGCATTTTTAAATAAACCACCTTAGGATGTGCCTTTGGTGATGTCCACTGTTCTAGCCGATGAGAAATCAACAACAGGAAATGGCTGGAGAAAAAAAAAAATGTTCTGGACTCTGCTGAAAAAAGGGGATTTTCAGTAGCAACAGATTTATTGCATGTATATTTACTGCATGAGTTTTGATTCATGATGAGATCAGCAGTGTTCAGTAATATAAAACTGAAAACACAACCAAGAGCTAAAGAAGGCTAGGTTTGCCGTTAGTTGTTAGCCTCTTACCCACCCATCTTTATTTTAAGAAACAAAGGGATCAGCGATGTATAGCTGCTGTTTTTAATTAAAATAAATAAATTATATTTATATATATATATATATATATATATATTTTTTTTTTTTTTTTTTTTTTAAGTGGGTATCATCAGGAAATATCCAATTCTACCTCAACCTGCCTTTAGGTTCTGGGGATGAGAGGTTTTGTAGCACCAGTGAACTGAGCCAGAAAACACAACAATACTTACATTATTAACAGATGACCAAATCACTTAAGCCTACTTGAGCATAAACATGAAAGTCAGTCTAAATACTTATAAGTCACTGTGTGTGGTTTCAATTATAACGTGAAAGAGTACTCAGACTAAGTGACTATAAAGCTAAGATGCATGAAAGTTTAATTTCACTCTGTATTACCAAAGGAAAATCTGTCTGCGGATACACTAATACTGTAATTACAACTTAAAAACAACCAATGAAAGGTCTCAGTGAGCCCTATGAATATCTCACACACACCTCAGGTAACGGTCCATCTGCCTGTCCTGTCCTGTCAAAACCCACGAACATGAATATCAAATGATGGTCAGTATATTTGACAAATCAAAAAAATTCACAAAAAAGTTTTTATTATTGGCTCTTGACTGGCCCCTGATCATTGCCGGGCCTGAGGTTTTAGTCCACAATGCATTTGTTGCTACTCAAAGCCAATGAAAGCTACGGTTATCCGGTTATACGGTTACGGATTCTTGCCTAAATTCAGCAGACACACTTAACAAACAATAACTTAACTTAAAATAGTAACACTTACCGATTTAGGATCTACACCTGAGCTTTACTTTCGCTAGACCAGCTCGGAATTGTCCCGCATTGAGAAAGCAGTCCGATGTGAAATGTCTAACTAACTGAATAGATGGATGGACGGATGAATAGATATTTTATTGATTTAAACTGAGGAAATTTCAGATATCCAGCAGCAATAGAGACAGTAACAGAAAGACTGATTGTAGATGTGATTGCACATTACATGTATACCTTACAGATAGTCAGTGTAGGGCAATGTGAGAACTGACCAGAAGTGCAATGACAACAACAACAATAAAAATACATGTGTGTGTGTGTGTGTATATATATATATATATATATATATATATATATATATATATAGTATTTCACCTGTGCAAATAGTAGTAATTGTACAAAGAACAAAATAAAAATGAATAATTGTGACAAAAAATGTGTTATGTGTAAAAATGTGTTAATGTGTAAAAATAAGTCTGTGCATAATGGCAAAATATGTAATAGTAAGAGTAACTAAGCAGACCATAAAGCTAACAAAAGAGAAAGTTATGCATGTAACTAACTAACTAACTAACTAACCCTCACTCACACAAGAACATGTTTTGGGACAGCTGTAAATAAACTACCTTCTTCACACAGAAAAACAATATAAAAAGGCGACCCTTGAGTGGAGCTGAGCCCTGAGCCAGAGATTACCACTTTTTTCTTTCTTTTTTTTTTTTTTAGGAACATTATGTGGATGTCATGAGTGAGGAGAAATCTCAGAAGCAGATTTTTTTTTTCATTCATGTGAAAAAAAAAAAAATCCTAAAACATTTTAAAAAGGAAAATAGGGATTTTGCATGTACTCACACAACAGGGACCCATGTTACTGTCCAAAATGATCAAAAAGCTAATTTTGCATAATTGGTCACCTTTTAAAGCTACCTCAACCCAATCCTGTTTCCAACGCACCACTCCACTGTAATCATCTGATGAGCACAAGTTAAAGGCAGAGAATGTCAAATGATGAACGCCTCATTATAAAGGTGACATAGACCGCTACCTGTCACTGGATTAGATTTAGTGTGTGTGTGTGTAGTATGGTGGCCTGACTAACATTTCTGATTACCTGCATTAAAAGATTTATTAGTCTATTTGACTAGCACATGTGCTTCTATAACCACTAGCAGCAGTGCTGGACTGAGAATAAGAGGGAGATTTGGTGGCTTACCAAATGGGCAAACTGAAGAGCAGCAGCTAATAAATATCCCACCACATCAGCTACTGATCCTTGTATTCACTGTTTAAATAATGCAGTTGTCCCTGGCCTTTGTGCAGAAGCTCTCCTTCAGTTGGGGCCTCTATGAACGTCCAGGTGCATGTGCATTATTAGGTGTTATCTTACTGTGAAATGCATCAGCGCTTTTGAATGCTGCAAAACCAGTGCCATCAATTGGTAAGTACGTAACTAAATAAATAAATAAATTCTCATTTGGACCCAAATTTTATACCCATGGAGAAAGACTGAGCTGGATTATTTGCTTTCTAATATTATGTAGACCACCCTGGCTGTTCAAAACACTGATGCTCCTGACCTAGCTGTACTATCCTGTTGAACTATCATTTTGCATGTAGAAATCATAATGAAGCTGCCTTTGATAATTGCTTCTACAGCATTAATGTACAGTACAGCATTTGAGGTAGAACAGAATTATATATATATATTGTATGAATTGTTTTGTATATTTTGTAGATACCATTCATTATTTCCAAATGTACCTTTTAAATAAATAAATAAACAAATAAATAAGATTACAGAGGAATATTTGAATGCCTGTAAAGAAAAAAGCATGTTACATAACAGACAAAAAACAAAAACCAAAAAAAAAAAAAAAAAAAAACTAATGTAGGCCCCTGGGACTTGCATGAAAACAGAAAGGAGAAAGTTACCAGGAGAACTCATATTCTAAAGTGCACTCAGTAAACACTTTACTTAGAGTTACTGTGCAAATGTCTTGGGAACGTACAATGCCATAAGAAATTTGGCATTTTTAAAACATTAATACAGAAAATAAACTTCTATAAAGGTCACTAAAGAGTAATAGAAAAACACAGTCAATATTTGGTGGGAAAACTCTTTGCTTGAAAATAATCAGTAAATGTTAGATGCAGATCTGTGTGGTTATAGGTAAAACCGTTGTTAAAAGTAAAAGTTTGGTCTACTTTCCAAAGCACGCTTATTTAAACTTTGTTTTTCAATTTATTTTTGGTATTAAAAAAATACGCTCAAAATAATAATTGTACACATGCACAAAAAAGCATACATTAGAATACAAATTTTAATATACGGTAGCCTCAGTATATTTTCAGTTATATTTAAATGTACTTATTAATGCTTATATTTAGTGCACTACTTTCTTGTGCGCATTTAGACTCATTTTTGCACGCTGAATCTCTCTCTCTCTCTCAAACGCGTTTTGCGTGCTGAAAATCACTTTTGCGCATTCAAGATAATTTGTGCTTGCACTCTCTCTCTCTTCTGTGCGCTCACTATCATAAAGCTACACTTGCATGGACTGCAGCAGTGTTATAACTCTGCAACTATTCCAGCCAACCAGAGACTAGAATCCGCACAACACCAGCCAATCAGAAACTGGAGGCGGGCATCCGGACTGGTTATTTTCTGTTTGGCTCCCCAGTTCTTCCTAGTACTTCAGTTCTAGTTTGAATTCACGGCTGTAAGCTGCATCATTGCGTGCGTTAGTTCGTATCGTTATTATTATATTTTCATCGGCATAAAGTACATTTTATGGTTTTTATAAGCCGTTGGTAATTAAGTACATAGTTTAGACTTTATAATGTATTGTCTAATGTGTTATTGCTAAATCTTATGTACAGAGGAACCTTGGATTACGAGCATAATTCATTCTGGGAAGCGGGCTCGTATTCCAAAATACTCGTAAACCAAATCAAACCTTCCCATAAGAAATAATGAAAACTCAAATTATTCGTTCCACAGCCCAAAAAATTAATACATAAAAATAATTAATACAATATATAAAGTAAAAAACAAAAATTAACCAGCACTTTACCTTTAAAAAAAGTTAAAATAAATCCTAACAGATAAGTGTTTCTGTTTGTGCACGCAGGCGCCGTGTATTTGTGTGTGTGTGTGTGTGTGTGTGTGTGTGTGTGTGTGTGTGTGTGTGTGTGTGTGTGTGGAATTAGCCCCTTCCCTCGCCTTGTCTTACACAGTAAAACTCCTCCTCCCTCCCTCCCCCCACCTCGTTTTTTAAGTTTCACAACAAACACACACACAACGGAAACACTGTTTAAACGGGAAAAAAATAAATCAGTCTAATGACACTCGCGTGAGCGCAGTTGTTTGTAAAAAAATAAAAACAAATGAACCAGCACGTTACCTTTGAAAAGAATTGCGACAGAGCAGAGTTTCTGTGTAGAGCAGAGTGTGTGTCTGTGTAAAGCTGGGGAGGGGGGGGGTGTAAAGGCGAGAGAGAGTGTGTGTGTGTGTCGGTGTAAAAAAAAAAAATCGGCACTCGTAAACGAAGACATGCTCGTTTTTCAAGTCAAAATGTATTAAAAATCTTTGCTCATCTTGCGGAACACTCGTAAACCGAGTTACTCGCAATCCGAGGTTCCACTGTACTTTGTTTCTGGTAAAATGCTCCGTAGCTCTCTGACTGCTTTCAGAGTCTCTGTGTAACAGCTAGAATCAACACAGCAGGTTTAAACTAATACTGTACCTGTATATTCTAATAATAATAATGTCTGTCTTTGTTTAGACAGCAGTTTAAATTTTAGTTTGTGTGTTAGTAAGACACCCTGACGTTTTGTTGAGCAGAAATAAAATATAGTAAGTTTGTTTTTGTAATCTTGTGCAAATTAAATCTGTTGAACTCATGAATAAAATCTGTCTCATAATAACTGATGTAATGTGTTTCAGAAACATGTTATAGTGTAGAAAATGCATTCAGCATGTGTAAATTATCCTAAAGACCTTTAGTGTACTGGTAACACATTTGCAATACAGTAATATAGAAGACCGTGTGTACTGTATGATATAATTAAGTATATTTGTATTAACCACACAGTGTACTTTTTAATTATTAAGAATAATGTACAGTAGGAATTGCTGTAATGTACTTACTGTATAATATATTAAATATATACTTTAATTTCATTAATTACTGTCACGTATGTACATTACTACACACAATGCCATATACTTAAATGTACTAAGTATACTTAAAGCTGTCCCACTTTAGCACACAAAAGTACACTGAATACACTTAAAATTCTGCTTTTGTACAATTTAATTACAACTTAAATACACTTAGTACAAAATTAATTGTTCCAAAATAGCAATCTCCAAGTATACTAATCATTAGTCTGGAGCAAGTACACTAAAGAATGCTTTGGCATGCTAGGATTTCATATACGAACTTAGCAGAGAAGTTCATTTAGAGTCATCAGCCTCAGATTAGAGCCGTTATGAAGGCTTTACAGAGCATAAGCAGCAGACATATCTCAGGAGATTGTTGTATATTTTGGATGCCTTCAGCAATATTTTACAAAGTAGAAAGAAATAAAAATCAGGAAAGAAGTAGAGGCTGTATCCAAACTTTAGACTAGTGGAGTGTGTATGTAGTCTTGAGCCACCCCTCCCTCATTCTTTAATATTAAAATAACTCAAATTATGTAGATTAGTTAAACTAAAGAAATGGAAACAAATTTTTTACTTGCGACAGGCTGAACAAATAAAATAAAATTTGTTGTTTGTTTATGTAACAACCTCAGCAGCAACCTCATTTCCCCTCTCGTCTGTTCCTATCACTCAGCATTCAGCGTCATCTGTAGTGTTGGGGGATGTTACTTCTACCATCATCACTCAGCGAAGATTGGCCCGTAACCTGTTTTGTAGTTTTGGTGCTGTGATTATGCTTTCATCTTTCCGTGCATCGGTCCACGCGGAAACTCGCGGACCTTGCAGAACTTCACGGAACCTCCGGCGGCTCACGGTGCCTAAGACCTCTTCTCATTGCGAATCAAGCCACATAGGATAGGGGTATAACAGCAGAAATAACAGAGGGGGAGGGTTATCGTGGACGGGGCTTGTAGGACGGCTTTCACACAACCCACACACACACACACGCACACACAAACAGAATTACTGCTGTCTGGGCTTACGGATTACATAAATTCTCTGAATAACGGATTATATTTTTGAAAATATACCTAAATAACTGAGTACTTAAATGGCGGTTAGATTACTTGTTACATCATAAAAGTAATCCAAGTACTCTACTTTAATCCAAGTATGGTACTTTGTAACGTGTTACACCCGATATTGGTCATCAGCATACTAATTACCCGCCTCATAGATCCGTACAACAACTTGGAACAGGTTTTATGCTGGACACCCTTCCTGATGCAGCCCTCCCATTTTAGTCTGGGCTTGGAAGAGGCACTGCAGACTGGACTGAAAAAAGGAAAGCCTTGAGAACCATTCCTCAAGACCACATTGAAAATACAGAAAGTCTGGCTCTTTGGAAGCAAAATATAAAGAAATGAGGGATGGCTCAAGATGTTTCCACCATATATATTTACATGCATTAAATGTATACAAAATTACACATTTCTTTTTCCTAGGCTATATAGGTACAATAAACTTGATAGAACGGCACTGAAGAAATTATCCACTCCTGTCAAAATAAAGGCCATAAAGGCCAAACTTCCTGCCTGACCCACTGTTCGTTCCAGGTGAACTACCGAGTTAATGCAATTCTCCTGTCAGAGCCTGCTGTGACTGATGTTTTTCATTATTAGTGTCTTCTCACAAGGCCAGATAAATAGCAGGCATTATCACATCCAAGCCAAGCATGAGACTAATCAGAATGTATTTTGGCTTTAATTTCATGAGGTAAAATATTATTCTCAATTTATGTCTCATTTTGTCATATTAACCAGGCGCTATCGCTAAAATGGATTGTCTTCAATTAAGGTGGAATAATACAAATGTTTAGTAAAATGAGTAACAGAAGGACAAAACACATTAGAAGATATTACACTCTTAATATGCCACCTCTGCAAGAATTCTACCCTTTTCTGTATAAAACTGGTCAAAAATAGTTGGACGAATCTGTAAAGTGAGCAGAAACACCGTGTTTGCAAAGCATGTCGCTGCACATCATTATTTACATTTTTTTTTGCTACTACCTGATCTCACACAATTTCTATCAAGCACCATCATTTTTGTGTTTCATACGAATGTGGTTCGCCCTCATCTTAGCCGCGAATAACTTTTTCGGTGGGTAGGCTTGTGCAAACTTAAATTTGCAGTCTCGAAAAACAGCTTGCCTAGGCAGCAGATTCATTTTAACAAGCTTCTCTTTAGGAGGATCTATGATAACTCCCAAGGCTTACCTGCAAGCCTTTAGTTTTTCTAATTGAGTAAGCCCAACTCCCACACTTCCTTCCAGGGATAAAAGCAAACACATATCACAGAATATGCTGCGCTGGTGTTTAAACAACACACTGTCAAAGGCACCTCGCTCACCTCTCTGGCACTGCAGGACTATTTGTGGTGATTTGTTGGACCTCAATTAACGTGCGTCCCACATTGGCAGTTTGACTAACGCTTGCTTAAGAAGGAGATCGGCCTTGCTGTCCCAGCTTCCAAGGATGGCATTTGTCAGCCCAAGGAAGTAAGGGATGACTGAGAAAGAAGGGAATCAATATCCTTCCCAGCGTTTGCTGTCCACCAGCTCCAGCAGAGTCAGAGCACGGGCCATATTATATAAATGACTCAGTGCACGTGCTGTGCATGTGAAATATAGGAGGCATTTCTCTTTCAAAATGCATTGAATTTACATGATAAAACAACATACACACAGGTGAATAAGAGCGACGCAGGCTAAAAGAGCAAAACAAAAGTGCTAATTGTAAGTAATATGAAACTGCGACAATCCGTTTTAAATCCCATGTGGTGCTAAATTTGTGCATAATTAGAATAGACGCCTTAATCTGATACATACATAAATAATTAAGTCTAGAGGCATTTTATACAGTAACTCTATAATTGAATTTAATATATAACGCATTGCTCCATATGTAAATGACCATTTAGTAACATTTTCCGTACTGTTAAACCCGCTCTGGAAATCCCGGTATTTATTATCTGCGGAAATATGGACAGCCTTATTGTTAAATGCTCATATTAATTACATTAGTCATAGCATGTAGCGGTAGTTTAAACTGATGTAGATTTAATAATAAGGAATCGCAAACAATGGATTAATTTCCTCATGAAAGGTTTACGCTGCTAATACCCGTTCCCATGTCCTGCAATTTAATCTCCGTGACACATTGAAATTCAAAGCAAGAGCAAGAGATTCCTCGTATGTGTCCACTTTTTTCCAACATCATCAATTTAAACATTTCCCATGCAATATGTATTGCAGTTGTTAACCACTAATAATGAATTAAGTAGGATCACTTGTTGTTATTTTAAGTTAATTGCAGAAGGAGTTATGACAATACTTTGGAGACTGGCACACAGCATGTGCATGTTAATGCTTCAGTCCTTAATTGTGACTTTGCAGGACTCTAAAAATCTAATTTGTTCCTATGTAATCAATTATTAGGGCAGAACAAATGTGATTTGGCATTTCTGGAATGCCTAAGGCAGGCCAGAGTTTATGGTGAGATGAAAGGGGGCTTTAAATCTTTCCAGTGGGAGAAAACTACAGATGCTTGATAAACCCGTTGGCAGAGTTTAACATTTGTGTTGTTATGCATACGGTATAGAAGACCGTAGTGACAAGCTTGCCGTAAAGCTAAAAAAAAAATTTAAAAAAAAGGAGTAAAAACTTTTTCTGATCATTTCATAATCTATCACACACAGACTTATGCAAGGTATCCTTTTTACAGTACATTATATACAGTATGGTAAATACAGAAGAGAATTTGGGCCCCCATGAATAATTTATTTGACTTTTTTTTTTCTCACAGAATTCCGGAAAAAAAAACAAACAAAAAAAAACAATCAGAACTTTAATACATTTTATGGTGGACTTAAATATCAGTTGGTTTATATTATAGGATTTGAGTTTCCAGTTATGTGCCACACAATTAGAATACGTTCAACAAGAGTGTCCCTGTTGTTAAAGTAGGCTGGGTGTTCTGGTGTCTTTCTATGTTGGCGAGCAGTGACTTTTTCTCGGCAAGTTGTGCTGCATTGGCTTTTCTGTGGGATCGGATCGTACGGGCCGTCCTTTGCTCCCCACAGAATTAAATGGGCCATGGATGCTCATGAGCCTGTTACCAGTTTATGTTATATAATTGTTCGTCACTGTTAATCTTCTTCTTCTTTCCATGCTCCTGTTAGGGGTCGCCACATCGGACCATTTGTCTTCATCTAACGCTGTCTACCACATTTTCCCTCCAACCTCCTGCATGTCCTCCCTCAGCACATCCATAAACTTCCTCTTGGGTCTTGCTCTTCTCCTCCGGCACTGGCAGCTCCGTCTCTAACTTTCTCCTCCCGATATACCATCATTCCTCCTCTGCACATGTCCAAACCATCTGAATCTGGCCTCTCTTACTTTGTCCCCAACAGTCCTACCTGCACTGTCCCTCTAATATACTCATTCCTAATCCAGTCCATTCTTGTCACTTCCAAAGCAAACCACAGCATCTACAGCTCTGGCACCTCTAGATCTGTTTCTTCTCTTTTCTTCTCCAAACTATATAACATTGTATGTCTCACTACCGTCCTGTAAAGTTTCCCTTTTATTCTTGCCGATATCTTTCTGTCACAGACTGTCACAGACTCCTGCTACTTTTCTCCATTACTGTTAATGGTATGGCATTATTTATGGCTAACTAGTATATACATAATACACAGATAAGCCATGACATTATGTTAACCTGTCTAATATTAAATAGGTCCATCCCATTTGAGAGCAAAACTGCAATGACACCTTTCTATGGGAATCAGCCTTAATCTTTTGTGCAATTTGAGCTACAGCGTTTTATTGGATCGGACTACACGCCAGCTTTCACTCCCCACATGCATCCATGACGCTGTTACCGGTTCACTGGTTTTCTGTCTTTGGATCACTTTTGGTAGGTCCTGACCACTGCAGACCAGGAACGTCCCACAAGACCTGCTGTTTTGGAGCTGCTCTGATGCAGTCATCTATTTATTACAATTTAGCCCTTGTCACAGTAGCTACAAATCGCAATATCTACAAATCATACAATATCTTGTTACAGTGGCGCCTAGAAGTGGGTGGGATATATTAGGCTATTAGGCATCAAGTGGACATTTTGTCCCTGAAGATGTTGCATTGGAAGTGTAAGGATTTGATCGACTTTGATAAGAGCCAATGTTGATGCCTAGTCAAAATAAATGTGTATACATGTGTATATACAGAGTATAATCAAACAATCCTGTTTATTGCATGCATTAATGCATTTAATCCCCACCTCTTTTTTGCTTAATATATCTACAGCACTGCAATGTGTTATATACACTGTATATTACAACTTAAAAAAAATAAAAGTCAGTGGTTTTAACCTCATTGTAATTATGGGATATTAGAATAACAATTTATTGGAAAAGTGTATACAAGTGTAACAATAACTATGTTTATGGGTTACAGTTGGGTTGCAAAAATTTAGTTTACATTAAATACACATACATTTGTGATTTTTATATTGTGCCAAAAATTTTACTAAACACACAACAATAGCAATAACAAGCAATAACACAAAGAAAAAAAAGACTTGTAAGCAGAAGTAAGAAGCATGTTTTCCTTAAGGTTGAGTAAAATATAAATTAAATCTTTATTGCTGTGCAGTGATAGTCTTTGTCACAGTCATCAATAGACATGTTATAAAACAGGTTTTATGTTGTTATTACCAGCAAGTGTCAAACTCAGGAGAGACTGCAGAAAAAAAAAAAAGTTTTACTTTTACTCATTTTTCCAATGAACTGCACTTGGCCAATACCTCTATGTAGTGCTGAAATATTGCCTTTATAAACATCTAGGCTGGTTCGTATTAGTTAGCATCAGCCATTAGGTTGACATGATGGGTCATGAAGGGATTTGAAAACTACACCAAAATAAACGAGTGGATGATTTACACGACTAATCAACTTGTTGAAAATATATGGTTGGAGGAATATTTTGTAATAATCATGCCTGATCACCTACATGGAGAAACACATTTTCTTTCACCCACAGTTGTCACACCAGGGGTTGAGCTCTTATCTTGTCCAAACCATGTCTCACTCTCTTTCCCTCTGAGATGAGTCCCGTGGCTCCCCGACCCTATGCCGGGAAACCAGGGAGATGTAAATCATTCATTATGCAGTGTTGTTTAATTTTTGAGATGCAACCCTCTCAACAAAATCTTTCCATCTGAAAAGGCTCTGAGAAGAAGATTCTGAGAAGACCTGCATAGAACCAATGCAGTTGGGAGCTGCCCACCAAGGGTGTCAGGCCAGGAGAAGTATGTGCGAAGGTGGAATGGCAAGTGTGTACACCGTAGGCAAGCAGGACATTGGCATTATCAGTAGTCCATCCTATAACCAAAAGACTAGGTCATCCTAGGAAAGGGGGCCTGTGATCACCCAAAGAGTGGTCTTTATTTTACCAGTTATGCTCAGGAGGGTGGCCCAAGAGCACAAGCTGGAGGCTTTTACTTGCTACGTGGCAGCAAGTAATTTTTTAGATGAATAACTTGAAAAAAAAAAATGGGATTATCAGTGACACCACTGCCAATCTCCATTCAAGTCACACGGCCAGATGGGCGGCCGCTTGGGGCGTCCCTATAACCAATCAAATACAGAACTTATTCTGTTTCAATTTGACCAATATACAGAAATCATAAATCAAAACATTACTATTTTTTATAACCCAGATCACTGAGTTGCAACTAGTTCTGGGATCCCATGGTTCTAGCAATACAACCCACAAATTAACTGGCTAATCCCAGAGCTAATCTCCCAGTGCTCCCACAGTCACCTAAAGTGCATCCAAAATCCCAGTCCAACTGCGGCAGAATGCTAAGACTTTCTTCCCCATAGATTATTTGACTGTACCATCAATTTGCTCATAGCCTTTATCCATCCCTCCACATCGCCGACCGGGACATGTTTCTCCTTTGTTAAGTTTATCATTGATGAACTCTATGTTTGAGTGCCTGCAGAGAGAAAAAGACTTTTCAAAATTAGACTTGCACAGTGCATATAATCTGATCCACATCAGGAGGGGTGATGAGTGTAAGACTGCTGTTATTATGTCCTCAGGGCAATATGAATATTTGCTCTTGCCTTTTGGCCTGACAAATGCTCCAGCAATTTTCCAGAGATTCATAAATTAAGTGCTATGGGAGGCACTGAATAACTTACCTTCATGTACAGTACCTAGGTGCCAATGGTGTTAGTCATACCTTTGAGAGGCATATTTAGCACAATAACTTATATGAAATAACTTGTACATCAATCTGAGTTACCACAACCTGCTTGCTAGACTTTGTGGTCTCATGGTGCACCTGAGTATGGACCCAACTAAATCAAAAGCGGTCACAAGATGGCCATGGCCCAACTCATTTTGGGCCATCCAATGACTCCTAGGCTTTGACAACTTCTTCCAGTGTTTCACTTGCAACTTTAGTACATTGGGAACACCTCACTGCTGAGAGATTGAGAGGCTGAGAATACTGGCCCAGAGGTCTAATTGATAATGAAGGTGGGTGCCACAGACTTGGGAAACCATCAAAACATCTCCATGCATTATAGACCCTTGTGTTGGACACTGGAGCAATACATCCAGGAAACCCAATAAATCTGGAATGGGGGCCCCTGGGGGAAATTTCATGTACCAATGGGAGTGCATCCCCAGGTCCTCTCATGGGGCCACACCTCCTCATTTTCAGGACCCCTACAATTCATTAACAGGTTTTGAACGGCTTCCACAAACTGCTGTGGGCCACTGATAATCTGTCACTCAGAGTCCAACAGGCAGACAGAAAGGGTCAGTCAAGACCTTGAATGCTAGACACTTGACATCATGCAGGTCCATGATCCTAGTCAAAACACCTAATTTTAGTTCACACCATAGTACTCTCATGTTCTATAAACATCCATACTACATTTCTCGGTATATGATTAAAACCATTCCTGTCCAGCACTTCAACATCCCACACCTCCCACCCCTCTGACTAGCCTTCACAGTGAGACCCTATTCACAGCCAGTAATCAGGGGGGGCATCCAGTACCTGGTGAATTAAAAGGGACATGGTCCAGGAACACTTGTGAATTCCAACCTGCCGTATCCTGGACCCCAAGCTGCTCAAGGACTTCCATAGGAATTACACCATGGGCATTGGAACATGAGGAACCATTCCAAGGGGGTATTGTAACACCATGGACTGGCAGGTCTATGGGTACCTACACTTCCAGTTGCCAGGTAACAGAGCAGAGGAGGCAATCAGAAAGGTTTGACACCTGTGTGTGCTTCTATATAAGCTTTCTGAAAACCTCACTTGGTGCACAGACATTGATTTCACGCCAGGTATGAGAGCAAGCGTTGATGGTATTCTGGTATAGGGACAACTGAAAAAAAAAATCATAGGTGGATTAAGGAGTTTCTGTTTGAGTAACATTTTGGATATTAGCTCTTGTTATATTGTGCCACATTACTGCAGAGAGGCTCAGTTCAAATTACTGCCTAAAAGCTCCAACAAACACTTCCGTATCCACCAATTTCATCCCCAATAAGGCCTGTGTTGGGTTGTATCTTACACGTCCTTAGGCACTACGATATCCAGCGCTAGCTCTCACACAAAACAAACACACAAAAGGCTATGTATGGATGTGTGTGAATGTGTATGCAAGAAACAGAGAGGAACAAAAGAAAGTGAAAGCATTGGTTTAGCACTTCCAACATACCACCCAAAAAATCCAACACAAGCTACTGCATTCCATGAAGCACTGTGTGATATGAGCTAGAGATGTTGAGGTTTAAATGCACATGCATCAGTGATGTACTACTAAAGGTGTTCATTGAATTGTTCATAATGCTTCCATTGTCTCCAAAAATGGTGCAAGCCCTTTATAACCTTGCTATAATTCATTCCCACAACTTTTAATTAAAGATTTGTCTCTTCAATATGTGACTACTTAATTAGTCGAGTAAAGAACAGCAACAAAAATGTAAAATTATACCACCCGATTATAATAATCCAAGTTGCTAAATTTTCATTAAGATCAGAGTTTTGTGGCCATTTCTGCAAATAAGTCTGATCAGAATCTAAAGATCAGTATACTGTATATTGTTTTTTTTTTCCTTATTATGTTTTAATTTTTTTTTTTTTTTTTTTTTGCAGAATATTTACGTATGCACTAGTGGAAACTATTTGCATTTTACTACATAACAAGTGAATACATTTGGGAATTTTGAAAGTGAAAAAGCATTGGTGGTGTGTGTGTGTGTGTGTGTGTGTGTGTGTGTGTCTGTGTGCAGAGAGCGATAGAGAGAGAGAGCTATAGGTCAAGCCATTATGAGTTCAGTAAAAGTCCAGAGATCAGTGAAAATCCTTACGGTTTCTAAAGATATAACAGAAAGAAATTTACATGAAACATGCATGGTTGATGGGTTAACTACATTCTGTGTGTTAACCTTATTCAAATTAAGGCTTCATGATGTGCTTTAAAGATAGATGGGCAATCATTAGTTGTAGAGCTATCATATTGCCCAATTTAGCTCTTTAAATAAAATCTCATACAATTCCAACTGTAACCGAATACAAGCTTCCTTATTTAGTTGTTACCCAGACATGTTTACTTCTACCTGACTTTTTAATAATTTGTTTACTGAGACGATATTCAAATTCTTATTTGATATAATCTCCAAAACTATTAGGTAAATATGTTTACCCTGTCAATATTGCACGGATTGTTAGGAAGCCCACATTTCAAGTTTTTAACTGACAGCACAGATAGCCTGCAACGTTCCTCGAAGAAGTGTTCTGCTGCAGGGTGAATAACTGATTGTGACCCGCAGGCTGTCTGTAATTTGCCATTGTGTTTATGTAGGACTGGTTATTTGCAAAAGTAAATGTGTGGGTTTGAATACAAGAAACAAGACTTTGATTTCATTTTTTTTTATATGGAAATGTGTGTTTGCATCTGCAGGGGGTAATTTTGATGAGCAGTAGTGGGATGAACAGATTTATGCTGTGGACAGATTCGTTCCGCTTTCATGCCTAGCTCTTCTCTTCATGCCATAGAGAAAATGTCTGTTTTGAAATTGCTTGAAATTTGATCAGAGACTATCAAACGGAATCAATCAAGCTTGTGTTTGCCCTCATGTGCGCGCGCGCACACACACACACACACACACACACACACACACACACACACACACACACACACACACGATAATTAAAACCCATAAAAGGATTCTGTGGGTAACAGAAAACGCAAAGATCTATGAAGAATTTTCATTAAGTAGACATCAGCTTTTCCATCATACAAAGATCTGGTGCTCCTGTTTATTGCCTTCCTATCTCAGCAACTGCCTAGAAGAGAAATGATTTTTTTTCTCTAATTGAAATTGGGATTGACCCATTTTTTCTCAAATGGATTGTTCTGACCTGGATGATGAACAATTAAACCGGTTGCTGCAGAGATATGGATAATTAAAGATACCAACCAGTAAGAAAATATATATATACCAGTAAAAACGACTACTTATTCTTCGAAAAACGGATACAAATCTAACACAAACATGATTTGTTGGAGAAGTAGTAAGAGATTTCTTTGTTTAAAAAAAAAAAAACACCTATCTAATATAATCTTATATAATGAAGATGTTACATGCTCGTAGTTGACAGAAAATCTGTAGAAAAAGTCAAGCCTCATTTCAAAGGAGAAGGAGCAGGTCACTGTATACGTTTCAGGGTGCAATTACATCAATGTACTAATGATCTCATACACACAGCGGTCTCACATGACCCGTCATCAATTAAACTGCTGCTGATGTCAAATATACTGTGAGCTCAGTAAAATAAGTGCATTGATGGGAGGGACATAATCTTAAGCCACCAAACAGCAGTACATCGCTAAATAACAAAAACGGCGGCTTTGCAGCTGCAGTTCATCAGTTAGATTTTAATTTAATTAAATTTATGAGGCTTTTTCCACCAGTGACTCCATATGAAAACATTAGTCTCATAAAGTGAGAAAATGATGTGTTTTTCCCCCACCTTTCCTCAAAGCTAATTTTCCTCCATAATTTCCGAGCACGTATGTTGATGACTCACAAAATTCAGTGAATGAGCTGATAATTCACCTTTTCCTGAAGGGAATTAAAGAAAGATTCCTGAGGCATTCGCTGGTTTGTTTAATATACAGCATATACAGTGTATACATACATACACACACACACACACACACACACACATACTGTATATATATATATATATATATATATATATATATATATATATATATACACACACTCACACACACATACATACATACGAATACTGTGTTTGAAAAAAAGTGGCAGAACAATTCATAGAGAGATTTTATAAGATGGCACCATATAACACAGTTATGCTGTCTATTGTTCGCCGTTCTGGTAGTGTACTGTCAACATTACACAAGCAACAACTCACTTTTTTGCAGGAGTCTGCCAGCTACCTTTATTCCAGGATTCCGGGTTGAGAATCTGTATGAACAATGTGAACACTGTCTAAAGCGACACCATTTGAACACTTAAATTATGCATACCATGGTAAATGAAGACGCTAATAGTGTACTGTATATGTTAGTTTCTTCCTGAAGAAATATGCTTACAGATGACAAGAAGGTAATATTGTTTGCCCTTTCATTTCAGTACTGTATATTTTGGTAGATACTGTGCATATGCTGCACTATATATATATATATATATATATATAAATAAGAGACAGAATTTAATGAAACTTGCCACGAGCAACCGGAGGATAAACACAACAGCCTTAGCAGTTAGCCCGTATAGCGTGGATGGTAAACCCAAACGCGGAAGTAGCGCGAGTAGGCAGGATAACCACGCGTTTAGTCTAAGAACTCTCTTACACAAAGAGCAAGGATCTACACAAATAAACCTGCGTTCTTGCAACACACACTCAATCAAAGAAGCAACCCGAATCGGTGAGTACTCACAGAATAGTTGGCGAAGCATCGGCAAAGGCATGGGCGAACTCAATGACTGAGCAATGTGAAGCGCCATTTTGTCTCCTTTTATACTACCTGGTTCACGACCGTACTACTTCCGGGTCCTAGTGCCGGTCGTGTTACGAGTGTCCATGACATTACCCCCCTGTTCAGGACCAACTCTCGGCGGTCCTGGGGTGGAGGATACCCGACGACGGTAGTCCCGGATGAGTTCGGGGTCTAGGACGAACCGAGCCGGAATCCAAGATCGCTCCTCGGGACCGTAACCTTTCCAATCGACCAGGTACTGGAGCCCTCTGCCCTGAGGATGTGAATCAAGGATCCGGCGAACGGTGTAGGCAGGACCACCCTCAATGATACAGGGAGGAGGAGCAGGGTGGGTGGGTGGAACCATGGGTGACGTCGTGAAGAGTTTGAGTTGTGAGATGTGGAATACCGGGTGGATCCGGAGCGCCGCAGGCAGCTGGAGCCGGTAGGTGACAGGATTGACACGGAGGGTGATGCGATACGGGCCGATGAATCTGGGTGAGAGCTTTTTGGATTCCATGTAGAGGTGTAGGTTTTGTGTGGACAGCCAAACCTTGTCACCTGCGTGGTACAATCGTCCCGGAGGGTGTCGACGGCGATGTTGTAAGGTGTAGCGGATGTTGGCGCGCTGGATGGCCTCCTTGGCGTGAAGCCAGTCCCTCGTAGTAGGCCGTTCGAAGGGCGGCGTCCCCCCAGGTGGTCTGCACAGCGAGGGTACGGAAATCTGTGGTGTAGTGGCTCACAGACGACCCACCCTGCCGCAGATGGTACAGTTTGCTGTCGGTCTCCACCTCAGCAGCAGGATGTTCGAAAGTCAGTTTTAGTTGGTTGGGGAACTCTCCATACGAGTAGGCCGTGTCCGAGTCTGATCTGAGAACCGCCGTGGCCCACTCAGCTGCCTGCCCGGATAGCAACGAGACGAGAAGTGCAACGCGCAGTCGGTCTGTGGAGTACCTGGTGGAATTGAACTCAAACACAAGATCCAACGCAGTTAGAAAGACACTGCACTTCCCATCAGTCCAATCCAATTTATCCGGCAGGGCTATGAAAACATCAGAGAAAGCCGGGGGGGGGGGGGGGGGGGGGTGGGGGGATGGGTTGAACGGCGCCGCAGCCGCTGCGACCCGCGGAGGGTCGCGTTCTCCTGCCGTAGCTCCGTCACCTCGCGGCGCAAAACCGCGACGTCTTGGAGGTCCTTTTGGAGAGACATGATTTCACCACGGAGCTTATTGATCAGCTAGGCATGCTGGTCAACCACATCACAGAGGCGAGCAAACTCCGCTGGGTTTACTGCTTTGGGCTCAGTCATTCTGTCACGAGCAACTGGAGGATAAACACAACAGCCTTAGCAGTTAGCCCGTGTAGCGTGGATGGTAAACCCAAACACGTAAGTACCGCGAGTAGGCAGGATAACCACGCGTTTAGTCTAAGAACTCTCTTACGCAAAGAGCAAGGATCTACACAAATAAACCCGCATTCTAGCAACACACACTCAATCAAAGAAGCAACCCAAATCGGTGAGTACTCACAGAATAGTTGGCGAAGCGTCGGCAAAGACATGGGCGAACTCAATGACTGAGCAATGTGAAGCGCCATTTTGTCTCCTTCTATGCTTCCTGGTTCACGACCGTACTACTTCCGGGTCCTAGTTACGAGTGTGCATGACACCAGTAGTTAGGTATTGCCTGAAGCCAAACCTGTGCTATAAATGAAATCAAAATATTGATCAAGCATTTATTACATTTATTACATCACAGCATCTAGCACCTTTGGACGAATATAGTGTTTTTTCCCTTGAGGTTGGTGTAGCAATACGCATTGCTCAACAGAGCCAATCAATGCAATAGTTTATTGTGTATACACAGAGCATGCAGAAGACAAAAGAAATTACCGTAATGCACAGGGTGCCTATATCCTCATCAAACACAAGCAAAACCTTGACACAGCATGGCTTCACCAAAAAATGGCAAGTAGACTATAAAAACTGAACCTTCAAAGATGATTGGGCAGATCAATGATCAAAGTTTAATGAGCACTTAGTGACTTTTTTTTTTTTTTTTTTTTAACCTGGTGCTGAAGCATTTGGATATCTGCAAACAAAGTTTGGGCTGGTGACGAGACATCGATTCAACACTACAAGTCTGTGAGTAATTAGCCAAGTATGGAATGGAAACATCCCCAATCATCGACTGACAGAAAGTTCAAAAGTCAACCATCATCTGGAAAAATCACCAATGCTTGCATTTTTTTCTGGAATTCTTAAGGGAACAGAAAAAGGTTTAACAATCAACAGTGAGACGCTTATTGAAGAGCTGAAGCCTAAACTTAAAAAAAACTTTAAACACAATCCTGCCTGAGAGCGTTGTGGTCTCACAAGACAATGCACGTCTGCGCACACTGTCGACACTCTGCAAAAACTTCATTTTGAGGTGTTAAGCCATCCTCCCTATGGTCCTGATCTCGCTCTGTCAGACTTTCTCCTGTTTGGTCCCCTGAAAGCAGCACTACGAGGACAAAGATTCACTTCTGATGAAGAAGTGAAGACAGCAGTCTGTTCATGGCTCGCAGCTCAGCCTAAAACATTATTTATTGAGGGAAACGAAAGCTTGTTGACAGATGGGCAAAGTGTATTGGAAAGCAAGGAAATTAAGAAGTGTGCTGAATGGATATACTGTTAGGAGAAAAAAATAAACTGCTTTAACATGCTTTTCGGGATACATTTTGATTGAGAAAGATCATTTGAATTATTTAGGGATTTTGTTGAATATTAAAAGATTCCAAATGATAAATCAGTTTGAATATTTTATAAGCTGCTTTACCAATATTTGTACCAATCCAACTGCTTGCCTTTCAGCATGAGCACAGAAGGTAAAACGAGAACTAAAGGGATAAGACACAGTGTGAAAAATAACTATCAGAGACAAAGGATGAGGGGAAAAAAAAAGAATAATATAGGGAGAAAAGAGAAAAGCAAAGAATGCATTGTTTGGCTTGGCTTCATTGATAACTCTAGCGTCTTAGCAGCATTTATACTACTTTTTTAAAGCTAATTTAATAATAATAATAATAATAATAATAATAATTATTATTATTATTATTATTATTATTATTATTATTATTATTATTATTATTATCTTCTTACACTACATACTTGATTCAACACCAATATTACTACTACCTCACCCTCCCAGTCAACCAGTGGTCAAGGTCTTTCAAACTAAATGGTATCCATGCTTATGTGTGCATGGAAAATAGATTTGACCTTGAAATAAGTAAAAGATATCTATATCAGAAACAAAGTGAAGTGGCCATCGACTGGAAGCTATTCATCCTTTAGCTTTTAAAACTGAATGACTAAACCTATGGAGTACACATTTTCCCATGAATACACATGTTCTTCTAATTAAAGGTGGAAAACCTACAAATAATAAAATACAGTTTTAATCTCTTAAATTATAAGTGTGTTCTAAATTCTCTTCATTATTGCGATTTCAATAATGTGGATCTCCTCAATGATCTCTCAAACTGCTATTGTTACTCCTTTGCCCAACTATCACAAGTGAATAAAAGACCTTAGGTCAGAGATTAGACCAAATTAGACGTGTTATAGACGTGTCCCTAGTTTCTGTCAATCTCTTACCCCGTCTCTCTGGGTTTGGCATTGTCATAATCATCATTACCTTTAATCTTCAATGCAAAGTGCAAAATAAATGTTTAATCACTCTGAGGGGAAAAAAAGAAATAAAGTTCTCTAATAAGCAGCCAGACACATGCTTTCAGAACCGCACACTGACGTAAAAAAAAAAAAAAAAAAAAGCAGAACATCTGGTTGCCATTTCTGATTGGTATCATGTCAGACGCTCACTGATCTGCTCTACTACTGCTTCCCAGCTGCTCAGCGTATGTTTCCCAGAGTGCATGCATACAGATAATTCTAGTCTAAACCATGCACGTCTAATGTATGCTGAAGTGCAAAACTGAGTACAATTATCCAGTGTGGAAAATACAGCATGTACGGTAAAAACAGCTTTGTTCAGAACATTCATTTAGTCATCTTCAGTAACTGCTTTATTTTGGTCATGGTTGTGGGGAAACAGAATCTTGTACAAGACAGAAAGTAATAAAAACATTTGGTAACAATTATTTATGCAATGTGCAACCTAATGCAACTTTTTTATGCTTTCAGTTTTAATTTTATTTCATTGAAATAATTTACTAGAATGGCAAAAGCATGGGTGGTGCATCCAATGAACTAATGCTGAGTTGGGATAATACTTCTAAATTAAAGGGAAGACATGGTGTTTCATTCTGTAAGTGGATAAACTAAACTAATATATATATATATATATATATATATATATATATATATATATATATATATATATATATGTAAAGCTTGCAGAAACCACACACAACATTGCTATTTTACAGTATTAACGCTAGAAAGCACATCAACAAACGTTTCACAAACAATGATGTAAAAAGTTTAATTAAAAATTCTAAAACAGATATATCACAATATATACACAATACGCAGCTTGTGTGCCAAAATGCATCATCCTGTGTACAGCAGAAGCTGTGCAACTGGTAGTATTCTAACCCCATACAGTATGTTGCCACGTCTGCTATGTCACCATAGCTAACTTGAACTGCAAGTTAGAACAATGTGCGAACATAAAATTCTGCAAATCTGCCATAGAGACTTGTGACATGACTCGGCAAGTTCACAATGAGGCTGCAATGAGTTGTGCAAGGAATTTTGAGTGACATGCACACTTCAAGAGGGAAAGAACATCAGGGATCAAGAAGACCTTCAATGAACTCAACCCCCCAAAATGTTGAAACCATTCGGCAACTTGAAGATGATCATTGGAGAACGATTCACAACATTGCTGCCATTGGCAGGAACAGTCCTGGCAATCCTCACGTGTGATTTGAACATGGGCCATGTTATTGCCAAGTTCATCCCACGGCTGCTAGTAACATCATGTCGAAGTCTGCCAAGAACTCTGTCAGCATGCCGTGGATGATATGTCCTTCAGGTCAAGGATCATTACCAGTAACCAAAATTGGGTGTCTGAGTATGACCCTGAGATGAAGCAACAGTCTTTTTTCGTGGAGATGAGGCCATCATCTCCACGATCAAAAAAGTGAGGCAGGTCTGCAGCTCGACCGAGTGCATGCTCATCATGCTGTTCGACATTCATGGCATTGTGCATCAAGAATTCATCCCCAGGAGCCAGACCATCAATAGTGAATTCTTCTGCCAGGTTTTAAGGCATCTGAGGGAGAATGTATTGTATGGAGAAAAAAGAGAGCTTATGAATACAGATAATCTCGAAACTTTTTGACACCATCTTGTACAGTATATGCATGCATACATTGGCTATTACACCGACATTACAAAATATTAACACATTAACATTGACTGTCAATTATATACGAGCAAACTGGTGACAAGAACATAGACACCCAAGACTCAGGCATAGCTGCGGGAAGCAAATGTCTGGTCCAATCCCATGGAAAAGCCAATGCAGCACAAATCAATAAGAAAGGTCAATGCTGGGTCACAATTGGGAGAAAAACCACCAGAACACGCAGTGCATCCCAGGTGACTATGCACAAGGCCCAGCAAAAAAAAAAGAGCCCAAGATTGCTGACCCAGACTCCAGACACCTCAGATCCCAATCAGATTCAGCATCCATGGGATGCACTGGCCAATCAAGTCTGAACCATGGAGGCCCCACCAACAGATCCTCTGCCAAGGTCATGGTGCCAGACACCACAGCAAACCCCAAAGTCCTTGTGGAGCCATGTTCTGATGGTCCAGAGCTATCTAGGTGGCTATGCAGGAGGAGACCTAACAACACTAGGCATAATATTTTGCATGTTAATGCTATGACTGATTGCTCTTGATCAATGTGGCCCAGGTATCTAAAGGCATTACAATATAAAATGCTTAAACGCTGGTCAATTCCACCCGCACTGCAAATTTTAGTGCTTTCTCAGGTCACAGAACAATTAATTTAACTAATCAGTTAATCAGCTAATTAACAAGCTTTGCTTAATTGAAGTGGGTGTGATGGAGAGATCAAAATCAAACATATGCAAGACAGGGTTGGGAACCTGTAGTTTAAACTATACCTTAAGGAACACTTTAAAGTGCAAAATAACACTTCCTGCATACTTTGACACAAGGGCACTGTTGATTCAACACTTTCATATTACAAGTAATAAAGCAAATCTAATCAATAAATATTATAACAAACAATATCTGTTTTTTTTTTTTTTCGATCACAGCTAGCTTATGGGGGAAAATCTTATTCAATATTAAAATCAATATGGAAGTATGTTCAATTTTTATTAGCAGTGAAAGCGTTCACCTTTAACGCATTTTATTTTTCAATTTATGGCATGCTCTTCATGAGCATGGTAAAGCAGAGCATTTTTAAAAGATAATAGCTAATTTGACTCTTAAATTAATAAATTAAACAATATAAATAGCTAAGTGTTTTTTTTTTTTCGTGTGAAGATAAATAATAAGATACACCTTCTTCCTTCCTGACCTCTTAATGAAAGACTACTGAAATGATTTTTGGCTCTAACCAGAGCATTGGCAGTTTGGGTTCCTAGGAGAGTTGGTTTCCACTTCTTTATGGCAACCTGTCAAGTTGTCCTGAACCTGACAATCAAAGTCAGATTATTTCTCATATGGTACACCCACAAATGAAATATCCCCCAACCAAGCCCTTTTTATTAGATTGAGATGGGGATATTGCCATCAGTTCTCCTAGCTGATTTGGATAGAGTTCAAGTTTATTTTCCCCTCTATAATGACATTTTCTTTATTTTAGACTACAGTTTCAAAGAAAGGTCATTATCTAATCTAATTCCATTAGACTGAAAAACATTTACAATTAGAAGACCATAAAAATTGTTCCTGAATAATTTATTAATGGAATTTCAGCAGGGTCTTAATGAGATATCTGCAGTGTCACATGCTTATTGTAAATTGTCACATGACCAAAGCTGTTTATTTTGTAGTTGCACCATGAGAATAGGTTGGCTGCATCAAAGCTCCCAAAAAAATGTTAAAATCTTATAACAAAAAAAAAAAAAAAAAATTGTGCTTTTGATAAGATTTTTATTCTTCAAAAGTCCACTGATTGCATTTGGACGTTCGTGGCACTTACAATTCTGCCCAGCTAGTAGATTCGCTTCAATGACCAGGTGACCGAAGTAAGTGATGCAATTGTCTCTTTATAGCTGTTTCATGGTTCGCCATGTGATGCGCTCACTAATGGTCATGTTTTACCAAAAACATGCTCAAAGCTTCTGAAAGAATATGCAGTGTTTTTTTTTTGTTTGTTTTTTTTCAGGTAAAAACATTGTTATAAACTACCTTGTGTCCCTGAAGAAAATAATTTGCCAGGATGAGTCAATATCTGAATTCGAGCCTATGCTTGAACTCCATGAAATGCTGAACTACTGTAGAAAAAAGCTGCACTAAGACTATTGCACTAATGTACAAGTTCAAATGTTCTTTTAAAGCTACAATACCAATAGTTTATATATTGCACTAAAGTATCAATAGTATTAATATTTACAGTGTGTTACTATTTGGATGTGAAATTTGATGTTTGATGCTTTTGCTGTGCATGTATAAATAGTACATTTTTACTATTTAATGATTAACTTGCATAAATGGTTCCTTATTTTGTAATTTAACATTGTACTAATACACCTATCAGCCATAGCATTATGACCACTGACAGGTGAACAGGTGAACACTGATCACCAAATAGCCAAGTGGAGACAGGATTATGGGGACCCAACTCTCACCCATGCCCATAGGGATGAAAGCCCAGCCTGTCCAGGAAAAGACCATGCAACACAAATTGTTGGCTAAGGGTAATGCTGGCCACAATGAAAATGTTATCATAGCCTGCCACATCTGGGGCCCAGCAGAAAAAGAGCTGTTGACCGAGCCTCCATCTCCACGGATCCCAATACGGTTGCACTCGGATGCACCAGACAAACAAGTCAGAAACATGGAGGTCCCACCATACAAATCTAAGCACCTAAAGGATCTGCTGCCAATGTCCTGGTGTCCTCAACCACAGCACACTCCAAAAGACATCCCAGTGGCACAATGGAAACCTACATAATATCAGGCTTGATTTATTCCATTATAATGTTGTGTGTGATTGGTGTAAAAGGTAGCAATGTCATTGACTTTTCACTTTTGGAGAGTCATGCCAGTGTCTTGAGAAGGTCTTTAAAATGGATATGGAAATGGAAAAAAACAACAAAAAAAAACCAGCATTTTCTTTGTTCATGCCCAGATCCCAGATCTGATATAGAGGGAATTTTGGTCTAATTGCATTTTGAGGGATTTTTTACAACACAAACTGTAGAGACTGGTCATGCACATGCAAATGTACAAAACAAAAAGCCAGACATGATGTTTTTTTTTTTTTTTTTTTCCCCCCCCCCACAAATATGGTTCTGGCTCACCAGCTAAAGCTAATAAAAGCCCTAGAACAAATAACCATGCAGGTAAGGAGTACAAATAGATAACCAGATGCAGGTTAACTGGTTGGTAGGTACAGTTGTTACAGTAGTTCTGGCTAAATTGCTCTCCTTAAACAACAATACTGTGGTTACATACATATAACTCAGAGGAGTGCAAGATATGATATATGGTTACGCTCCTTTTTCCTTCTTGGCATTGTCTTTTTACTGCCCTGTCACTTTCTATATTAAAAATGCAATAAATAAAAAGTGTGTTTTTTTTTGTTTTGAAACCTGAGGGTCTGGTTTTACTTAACTCACATACACAAAATCACCACTACAGAAAGACAGGATGAATGTCTCTAGGGTATTAGTGACTCAGTGGTATTTAATTAAATATTTAAAGAGCATAAAATGCACAGAAACACGCACACGAAAACAAGTTAAACCTGTAAAGAACCTGCACCCAGTGTGTAGTGTCCTTTTTTTAAGACCTGTGCCAAAGGTTTCTTGTGTTTCCTGCACATTCCTCCTGATTAGATTTCTAGTCATGGCCAGTTCATTCCAATTCCACTCAGCCTCACGTACATATTAAGCCTCAGTAGTTTATCCTTTAAAATGTAAAAGAGCTGCTAGGGGGGGAAGGTCAGGGGAGCTGAATTAGAGCTCCCCTGCCTTCTGACATGGCTCCTTTGAGCAGCCTTTCCATATCTTGTTAACAGCAGTGTCTTCTGCTCCTTCACCTGCCTTGCAGGGAATATAAATCCAACCTGACTTCTTAGTGTGCTGAGCACATAAACACAATGGTACCGTGAGCTTATGGGGGATGTACGTTATGATCGGCTCTGACATCTTTATGCGACAGGAACAAAGAGCGCTCGCTGAGAGTGACTTAATGGAACAGTCATTAATGTGAGAGTTTGATAAACCTAATCCAGTTTTTTGTTTGATAACTGACATTTATGGTTTTTACGTTCTTGCTATGACATGGATGTGGATTCAATAATTTCTGATTATTTCTTTCTCCTTGTGGAACCCACAAACGCAAGCCAGTAATAAGCACTGCCGAATACAACGCAGACTCACAACTTACAACCTCTTGACCACTAGTGCAGAATCGTAAATGCTGATCTAGCACTATTCGAACTTACCATTCACAACAGTAACCCATGTGCTCCTTGATAAAATGACACCATGGCTATATTTCACAATACGTTTCTGATTTATAAGCTTCCAGGTCAGTTAATGCACTGAAGAGACCCTACTTTATCTTGCTTTAGCCTTCTTTCTTTCGGGTATTCAAGTGGAAGCGCTGTCTGCTGTGAACAAATAGCAAAGAGAAATCAATAAGTAGATAAGTAGTAAATCTAAAAGCATTTAATTAGGTGGTCAGCAATCGAAGCTACAAGGTAACAAATGAAATTGTGAGCAGTTTTTAGATGTTACGTTGCAGGTTAACATAAGCCCTCGAGACACCTGAGGTTAATATAGTTTTCCTGCAAAGTTCAGGCCTTGACTGTTTAACATTTATTTTTAAGCAGCCATTTTAAGACAGCCCGAAGGGCGTGGAAACAGTAATAAATCTTAAAGCAAAAGGTCCCTGAAGCTTTTCTGAGATTCCAATCAAAAAGAGGAAAGACTTAAAAAAAAAAAAAAAAAGAGAGAGACAGAGAAACAGCCAGAAAGTTAAACTATTAACACAAGTTAAGGAGAATGTCTAAGGTCATGCTTTCTAAGGGCATTTCTTTTTTGTCACAAAATGTTTAGACAAGTCTATGGACACATTATTTACATTAACCTAAACAGGGTGCTGGTGGCTCCGTGGTAGGTCTGTCATGCGGAAGGCCCTGGTTCGATTCTCATCTGATGCTCAAACCCTAGCCACTGGATGCAGCTCCGGTGCCAAGTCCAGATAAAATGGAAAGGTTGCGTCAGGAATGGCATCTGGCTTAAAACCTGCACCAAGTTATTGTGAGGATCAGATGGTCCGATGTGGCGACCCCCTCGTCAGGAGCAGCTGAAAGACTAACAACACAATTCACATTTACCTAAACCCTTATCACACTGAGCCACTTTTCCACTATGTACATCCTTAAGAATTTGGGTGAAAACAGAACAACTTGGTGGGAACACACTAGAAACTGGTAAGGACGTAGTGTTGTATTTTTGTTTCAGTAGGTTTTGTATCAGCGTTTAAATTATATAGGTTTTCAGTTTATACAATAATAATATTAATACCAGCTAGTTTTTTATATTTCCATCCTTTTTTCCATTTTTTCTGCTTTTTGGAGAACCCACGAGTTTCTTCATCTAAGAACAACAAACGGAATCCAGCTCCAAACGAGAAAACTCTGACTCAGTTACTCTATAATAGATAATATTCAGCTTGTGCAGTATGTGGAGTGCAGGATGTTTAAATATTCTTCCTCCGTCGTTAGTGATAACTTTATTTTTCCTAGGTGTTAGTGAGCACTCTGACAGAGAAGCATTAGAGGAGTGCATCCAGACTTTAGAGAGGGTTAGAGAGTGCGAGAGCAGTGTTATTCCCGTATCGGAAAGTCTGGGTGCCACAGGCGGAGACAACCAGCCCCCGACTCAGGCATTAAAGTCCTCACAGTGGGGCGAGTGGGTGACGACTGGGAGGCATACTCGTTCAGCCAAAGCTAACGCTAAGGCTAGCCCACCGGAGCACATCTGTGTCCAACAGGTTTGCTCTCTCCAGTGATGCACCCGCTATACTGAGGCACGTGAAATTAGCTAGACCTTTAGGGGCGCCAGCGGCAGTGGTCAGGTTGTATCCCGGGAGCCAGGTCACCGGACATAGCAGGTAATCTAAGGGTTCTAGGACAGCATAGGTTCTCTAAGATAGTGGTACATGCTGGAGCTACGCCTTTGTCAGTCAGAGGTTAGTAAGCATAACTTTACAGAGGTGTTTAAACTAGCGAAGGCGATATCCGATGAAGTAGTTTGCTCTGGCCCCATCTCAATGAGACGTGTCGACATAGCTTACAGCAGGTTATGGTCGCTGAACTGTTGGATGTCCAGGTGGTGCTTGGAAAATAGCGTGGGCTTTATAGATAACTGGAAGACCTTTGAGGGCAAAGCTGGCCTTTTAGGGCGGGACGGTGTCAATCCCACTCGGGAAGGTGCTGCTCTCATTTCTTGTAGTATAGCACATAGTCTCAGAAGAGGCCTAGTTAGTCGAGGACAATCCAGAGCCCAGGCCAGGGAGTAGACAAACAGGCTAAACCAACCATCTGCAAGCTGTATAGAGTCGTCTCTCAGGGTCCATCATATTGAGACTGTGTCTGTTCCCCGAGCTAAACATAAATTTAGAAAGACTCAAAGTTTGTTTGAGTAATTTAATTAAAATAGATACCACAAATAGGACTGATAAATATTAGATCTCTCGCATTCTAAAGCAGTTGTTGTTCATGAAATTATCACAGATCAGGAGTTTGATATACTCTGTTTAACAGATACGTGGATTAAACAGGATGAGTATGTAGCTTTAAATGAAGTTAGTCCTCCTGGATACAGCTACATACACCAGCCTCGGCTAACTGGTAGAGGACGAGGCGTCGTAGTTATTTTTCATGATAATCTGACTATCATACAAAAACATGGACACAAAAGTTCTCTATAGTAACAAAACTAGTGTAGCTACAAATATTGAGTCTACAAAGTCGATCCCGCTAATGATCATATACAGACCCCCAGGGCCGTACTCTGAATTTCTTTGTGAATTTGCAGATTTCCTTGCAAACCTAGTCATTTTTGTAGAGAAAGCGTTAATTGCTGGATACTTTAACATTCATTTTGAGAATCCAAAAGACCCTCTGAGAACAGCATTTACGTATGTCCATACTGGACTCAGTAGGAGTAACTCAATGTGTAGTAGGACCCACTCATTAAGCAGGTCACACTTTGGATTTAATAATATTCTATTAAGTATAAGAAATTACACTGTCATTATCTTGTCTCAATTAAAGTGTGTCATAGTAATAAGGTACGCACAGCGCCGCGCTACCATTATTAAACATACATTCACATTAATTACCACACAGCGCTTTATCAGTAATCTTCCAGAGTTACCAACTTTGATTGGATCGCCATCTGACCCCACAGAACCTGATCAGGTGACTGAATATTTAGAGTTGACATTCCGTTATATCTTAGATGACGTAGCTCCAGTTAAAAGAAAAACTATTAGAGATAAGAAACTCGCTCCCTGGTATAATGATCACACGCGCACTTTAAAAAAAGACCGCTCTGAAAGTAGAACATAAATGGCATCAAACTGAATTGTTAGTATTTCAAATAGCATGGAAGGAGAGCATCCTGAACTATAGTAAAGCTCTTAGTGTAGCTAGATCAACGTATCTCTCCACTCATATAGAAAATAACAAAAACAATCCTAGATTTTTATTTAATACCGTAGCCAAATTAACCAGAAATAAGAGCACTGCAGAAATCTCTACAACAGCATCGTGCAGTAGTGAGAACTTTTTCAATAATAAAATTGTAAATATTAGGCATAAAATTGAGGCTTTGAAACCATACAATGTAATTGATGCAGATGTTAAACTAACCATGTCAGATCAAGACGTAGAATACGTTATTCCCCTTGAAGAATATGAACTAATTTCACTCATCTCTTCTGCAAATTCATCAACCTGTATATTAGATCCTATACCGACACATTTTCTCAAACAGATAGTGCCAGAAATAACATAACGCCTGTTGAAAATAATTAATTCTTCACTCAGCATTGGGTATGTTCCAAAATCTTTTAAATTAGCAATTATTAAACTGATAATTAAGAAGTCTGACCTCGACCCCTGTCAGCTGTCCAATATGTTCTCTAGTGGAGTTTGGTGATACACATGGTTCGGTTTTAGGCCCACTAGTTTTTTTTTCCCTTTACATGGTTCCTTTGGGCATCATAATCCATAAGCATCATATTAATTTTCATTGTTAGGCTGACGACACACAGTTATACGTCTCAGCAAAACCAGATGAGAAAAACAAGCCTGCTAAAGTTGAGCAATGCGTAAAGGACATAAGAGACTGGATGTTAATTAACTTCCTTCTCCTTAATCCTGATAAGACAGAATCCTAGTCATAGGACCACAAGTAGCTAGAATCAAGATTTTAGATCACACTGTAACTTTAGATGGCCTTTCTGTTCTATCTAGTGCAACAGTAAAAGACCTCGGTGTGATTATAGATTCTAGTCTTTCATTTGAAGCTCATGTAGACAAGATAACCAGGATAGCATTCTTTCACCTCAGAAATATTGCTAAGTTAAGGAATATATTGTCACTAAATGATGCAGAAAAATTAGTTCATGCTTTTATCACCTCTAAGCTGGACTGTTGTAACGCCTTACTGTCTGGTTACAAAGCCCCAAAGATATGGAATAGCTTTCCAAATAGTGTTCAGGACTCAGACACAGTCTTAGTGTTTAAGTCTAGGCTAAAAAAACAATTTATTTAACCAAGCATTTTGTAAATAGATTTGCCTTAGGTAAAGGAGCAGATCTGGGGGACTCATGGACGTAGAGTATTATGGTGAACTGTTATGTTTAGATGCTGTCCTCCCCACTCTCATTGATCACTCAGGTTTGTTGACGGTGAGGTGATTGGCTGCTTTACATCTCAGGGAGCCCTCATGTCTGTTTCCTTCTGGCTCTCCTTTTAAGTTATGCTTTTATAGTTAGTCCTGCCGGAGGCCCTGCTTGCACTCTACATTAAATCCACATTCACCTCATACATTATGTGACTGTGACCATACCTAACTGTTATCTCTCCTCTTCTGCTCTCGCCCCCTCTCTCTTTCCCCCTTTCTGTCGAGCTACAGATCTCGTTCCTGAGCCGTCAGTTATCCAGGCTCCCTCTGCCCTCTGGACCCGTCTGACTCATCCTGGTGCCCCTCTTCTGGTTGGAGATCTTTTCACATGGATGCCCCGTGTGTCTCTTTGGGATGCGTCCGGTGTCTGGGGACGGTTTCACTCTACTATGAAGACTATTCTGGCCTCGACTGATGTTGACAGCTGTTTCTCTGAGGACTTGGCTGCAGTCGCTTGATAGTTCAGGACTGAAATTTCCTACAAGTCTACCTGCGCCTCCAATAACTACCTGGACTCCATATTAACATCAATTAACATCTGTTATCAACTGTTATACTGAACTGCCTGCCACAGTATGAATGCAGATCAATTCCTGCTCTCTGTTTCACCCAAATGAGGATGGGTTCCCTGTTGAGTCCAGTTCCTCTCAGGGTTTCTTCCTACTGCCATCTCAGGGAGTTTTTCCCTGCCACTGTAGCCCTCAGCTTGCTCATCAGAGACTACCTGACCATTTTGATTCATACACATTCACATTCCATACAAACTTAAATAATTATTTTAATTGTGTAAAGCTGCTTTGGGGCAATGACAAATGAAAAGAAATTGAAAAAAATTTGAATTGAATTGACATGGAGCTGCGTTGACCACTTTTAAGAGCTTAACTTCTTGTCTGGACTTCATTGACATACTACAAGCATGGTGTAGATGGGAAAGATCAGATGGTGTTCTGACCGAGTTGTCAGTGCATTGTTGCTGTGCCAGTGGAGTTCTCACAATGACCTCATCACACTTGTGCTATAGTCATGGTAAGTCCGTGCCATGTTGTACAAGATCGTATTAAGTTCATATTACGTTCTTCTGGCCATGTTTATGGTGTGCATGCAGCAGGATATCAGCGCATCGATGTCACGTTCAGAGAATTTAGCATACACTGTATACTGGATCCAACGCCTTGAATGAGAATGTAATATACACTGGTAAGCACACGGTGCAATCTGAATGGACACAGTAATCAGTAACTCAATTCTCACTGGTCCTCATGAGAGCATGATCATGTGGGTGTGTGGGAATTAATGACAACATGATACATGCATTCAGAACCTGACAGGGTCATGGGTTAGAAGTAGAACGGACTTGATAAATGTGCATTTTTCCATTTTGATCCCAGTCCTGCTGGATTGGTTGATATTTTTAGGACTCAATGGAAACTTTGTGGGCTTTGTTGGAGTGTGATGGGGCATTATATGCTGTTACCATTGCATAGTTTGATAGACCAAACAGTGATGGAGTGGGTGCAGGCCAAACATATATATTTTTTCATTCCATATCTAGAAAAAAGTGCAATGGCAATTAAAATGACAAAAAGCCGATAACTTAGGAAATTAAAACTTAAAGCTAGGGTCTGGAAAATTTTGGCTTCTCTTCATGGTAGAAAAAAATGTCTTTGCAAGATTCACACCTTGAATTGATTGCTCATTCATAAAGATGTGTTATGATTTTTTTTTTTTTACTTTACACTTTCATTGATTGCAAATCCCCTGTCAAGAGATTGTATTTTCTTTGCTAGTTCTTACTGTAACTTTATTTGATTAAGAAGCAGTGCCTGTGCATCACAGACCCACCACTGTGTAATCTTGCATGCTGTAGAGCATTACAAACAGCATGTGTCCTGCAGAATAAACATGTCACTTAACATCAGACGCACTAGCTAGCTAAAATATAAGCTCTGGTTAAAGACAAAAGAGTTGCTCTACTTTAATCTCACAGCATGTTGCTTGGGGCAAGACCATGGGCTGAATGTAAGAGCTTTACCCCGAGGACCACTAACTCTAGTAAGAACAAGATACTGAGTATACACTAGCTAAAACCCAGAAATCACCAGAAATAATTGTGAAAAAAGGCAAATAAGATGAGAAGAGGTAAATCGCTTATTTTAGCCCAGTATAATTGAGAATGAAATCTGAAATGGAGGAGAAACTAAATCATTACTTCTTCACAGCATCACCTACTGCGAGTTCTCTAGTTCAGAAAGTTTTCAGTTGGGTTAATATGTACAACACGGACACATATGCCGACACTTTTCTCTCATTTATTACCTTGCCTCCAAATTAGAGGACAAATAAATGCTTTACCTGTTCAATAAGAAAACCTAAAACTCCATCAGTCCTGAAAATGTCCTTTCTCATATATAGTACAATATTGGATGCATTGACTCTCTCAATCCTGTTTGCTTCTTAAATAATGCCACATCACACCTATCAAACCCTGCCTGACAAATGACAAACATGCATTAACATTTACAAAAACCTATCCCAAAAGACATCAGCTGTTATAATGGACCAGCTCATAGAGTTTACTGTAAAGTTGTCTTTTTCTGATATTGTACTGTATTTGTACAGTAGTTCAGAGTAATTGCAGTAAACTGCAGTTAAACCTTAATGACACAAGCAGTTATTGGGTATTGGTTATCATAAGCAGAAATAATAAACAGGCAGAAATGCAATTCAAATTGACATTTTTGAGAATATAATTATGGCTTTGATGGATTAACACCCACAACATTTGCATTATACACTGTACAGTATGTTTATAATATATATATATATATATATATATATATATATATATATATATATATAAAATAATATCTTAATAGTACTTAAAATCTTATTAATATTGCGAAAAATACTGACTCAACAGACAGTGATAGTGTGAGAACCCGAGCGGGCATTTTTATTGACAGTTGGTGTAAAAATGGAAGCAGTAGTGATGATGGAGCTGGTGGACGAGTGGAGACAAACAGCTGACACAGAGAACAACAGAGAAATCACAGACCAGGAGACGAGACAAGACGAAACAAGGAGTAGCGTTTTCTGGGTATGTGGCGGAGTCTGTTGTCCATTGATGAAGTCAGACATTGAGTGAGGGAAAGTGCGGTGTATTTGAGGTGTGCTGTTGATGAGAATGAGGTGTGCGTGTGATTAGAACTCGAGTGATTGGGAACGAAGATTGAGGGTGGAGCCTGGTGTTTCCATGACAATTATTATGCTAATAATAATAATAATAATAATAATAATATTCATGAAGCTGCAATAAATGTTGTAAACATTTGTCTTTTGTCCAGAGTGTGTTATACAGTCACATAAGAAATTTTACCATCGTATTCTGATGTGATCAGTGGCATACTGTAGCATTTTTTTTTTTTTTTTACAGTACTATGGTACTTATTTGCTCATATTGTGCATGTACCACATTATGATACATGGTCTACTATAGTACCTACTTTGGCACATGTTGACAATCTTAATATTATATACACTTGTATGGTGTTATCTGTACTATGCCATACCACTAGTATGTACCAACATGTGTAATATGGTATAGTATGTAAAGCACAGAAATACCACATTTGATACCTGCTGAACTTTGGAAGCCACTGTGGTGCTCAATAAGTACCATGGAATTCACCAAAAAAATTGTCCTCCATTCCAAAGTAGAACCATAGTACCACTGATGTGCCATAGTATGTAGCATGCTATTCATCAAAGTAAATTTGCATATACAAAAGTACCCACTGAAGTGCGACAGTACATTCCCTGTAAGGTCCATACTGTGGCACTTAAGTTGACACTATGGTCATTTGTTTTTAGTTATAATTTACCAGACAATACTATACTATATTATACTAAATGTTCTTACGGTATATGAGCACATATAACAGCAGTTTATAAACCTATACAAAATACAAAAGGCAAGAATCTCTCTCCTAGTGTTTAGAGGAAAGCTTCACAGAGCACCACTTGTTAACACAAACTTATCAAAGAAGATTATTTCACATTTTGGATGCCTTTAGTATTGCTCAGCAATGTAGATCATGATAAACATTAAATAAATAAATAAATAAATAAATAAAAATCAGTGAATTTCAAGCTCAATCCAAACCTTTGACTAATAGTGTAAGCCTGGGTTCTGAATACGAATGCACTACTTACTGCATTCGTCCACCTTATGAATGTAATGGATGTATAATATATAAGGTGCTGCAGATACGTTGTACAGTCTGTGAGTTGGCCCTGTACATTTGGAGGCTGTCAATTTGGTTGCCCTGCCTGTGGAAATGCTAAAAGTCAGCGCAATGTTAAAAGATGGTCACTTCTCTTATTTTTTCTCAGATGCCATTTCTACCACATTCATAACCAATGCAAGCAACTGCCTCTGAGTGTTTTCCCCAAATATTAGACAATTATATTAACTTGACCTATTATTTATAAAAATGTAATCATCAATTATCCAACCTGGTACGAATAAATATTGTGTGCAACATCTGTCAGGTATACAACCTCTGGAGAAAATTATGGAATCACCATGCTTGGAAAATGTTCCCTCAGCGTTTGTCACATTTCTGGTTAATAGCTGAACATTAAGGCTGCATGAAACACACCTCAAACAAACCAAATTAAATTATTTTCATTAATCTTAACCAAAACAAATAAGAAAAAATATAAAGGAAAAAAAAATAATCTAAAATGATTGTGAATCTAAGATTAAAAAATGTAATTAAACATAATAAAAGTACATAATTTGTTGCCCAAGTGGTACAGCGGCATAGAGTTTATGTTGTGGTTTCGCACCTCTAGGGTCCTCTACAATTTCCGCTTTGGGTCTGTGTGCATGGACTTTGCATGTTCTCCCCATGCTTGGTGGGTTTCTCCATGCAAACTCCATGCAAACAGAGGTGGGAATCGAACCAAGAACCTGGAGGTGCAAGGCGACAGTGCTAACCACTAAGCGACCATGCCGCCTCCATATTATAAATGAGTCAGAAAATTAGTTGTTTTTTTCTGGCAGCCATCTATACGTATATGTTTCATTAGATGCTCCAGCATTGTCTCCTTTTGATAAAACATATTTGTGACTCATGTCTTCATGATTGTTTCATTTTAGCCCACTGTAACCTTGATTTCTTCTGGTTAGGCATTAGTGCTGGCTTTCATTTGGCTTTTTAGATGTAAATCGCATTTCAGTCAGTCAATTTATATAGACTCCTGTTTCCAACCATTTTTTGTGGTCAATGCTTATTTCTTATTATCCTGAGGTTTATTCATCTTGCTTTTTCTGCCCATATGATACCCTTTTTCTTAACCATTCTGTTTTCTTTATACTTGCAGCAAATTTTAGACAGACTGGTGACATTCCACATATTTTGCTACACGCCATGTTGGATTTTCTTCTTGAAAGGGATTGATGATAATTTCCGCTGTTTCACTTGACAACTCTCTTGTTCTTGCCCATATTTCCTTTTAATTAGCCAAGTGTAACAGCTTGCTAAGTCTATAATCTCTCTCCATTAACTGCAGACTGTAGTTGTTTTGAAAATGCAAATTACAAGGTGATTCCATAATATTTTACGTCAGCCATAGAGCTAGTCTATTACTTCTCCATTACATGGAAAAAAACATGACATTTAAATAAATAAATAAATAAATAGTCCGATATATGATTAAAAAAAAAGCCTGAATGTTCAGCTATTAAACAAAAATTGCTTTGTGTCAGTAATCAGTCATTTATTTTCTTGTGATGTGATTCCATTATTTTTCACAGGGCTTGTAAAAGAAAAAGAAAAAAAAAAGCGGATTAGATGATTCAGGTGTTAAAATGAGTGATTCGGGTGTAAAATGTATTGAAGCATGTAAAAAAAAAAAAAAGGAGCATCTTGGCAGCCCGTTTTTATCTTATGTAAATAAAGCTCAATCTGCATAGAATTACACTACACGTGACTGACTTTACACAATCACACTTTCTAGTAGCTGTGAACCTTATTTAAAATCATAATCTAAAAAGCTGTCGTGATTGTTGCTTTGGATAGCATGTATTGGAACAGTGATGAGACACTCAATGTGAAAAACCACAAAAAATGACACGTACTGTAAAGCGGCGGCCAAATTCAATGTATTCAGTTGATGATATTCTCAAATGTTTAAATTAACGACAACCAAGATAAGAATAATTTATGTTAATGTTATGTAGTGAGATTGCTAGACAACAATCAATATTTAGTATGAAACCCTTTATTTTTCAAAACCTCCTGTATCAAGGCTGGGCAGAGAGTCAAAAAGAGATTTGCGGTTCTCATGCCACACATTTGTTCCATCCATTAAATAAACCAGCTGACTCTAATTAGTCCAACTCTTCAGACAGATAGGCGAGGACTAATTAGTGTCATCACTCGTTTTGTGCACAGGGAGAACTATAATACACGGCATATGTTGTCTTAATACTTTTGGCCACAACTGAAGACAGCTGATTCACTGTCGCACTGTCATCTTTTTCTTCAGCTGTGCTGTAATTATAACTGGCTCGTTCTGCCATCCCTATGCTGATACAGTTGTACTTTCGGCCCTTCAATTTGTTGCAAAACTTAGTTGTGATAGTAGCGTGGGCCTAGACTGAATAGATTATAATAGATTAGATTCGATGACGTGGTTATGGCACTCACATGGCATGGCCAATGTCTGAGAAATAATATTTAAAATTTTCTTCAGCCATGTGTTTGGGGAGCTTCACTGCCAGAATGTTATATAGATTGATTCAATGTTAATGCGCCAGTCTCTTTTGAGTTGACGTAGGGCAATATCGCCTTACAGCATTTAAAGGCCAAATGCAAATGTATATATAAATGTGTGAGAGAGTCAAAAATTCCAGCACTCTAGTTATGTTAAAACTTCTGTTGGTCTTATCAATGTCTTCTGTTCAACACTGTCTCCCCAGTCACGGTTGTGTAGGTATGAACATGTTACTGTACATCAGTTCATTTGCATCCACGGTGCAAGCAAAAATGGACACCACATTTATGATTTGAACGAAAGAAGAGCAGTGTGCAGAGATTTATTTATTTTTTTATTTTAATTTTTTTTATGGTGTACACAATTTTTTTGAGGGTATACACAATGCCGAAACAACTCACAGAAAAGCATAAACAGAAGTGTTTGAATATATGCAAACAAAATTGGGACCAATACTCTAAAGAAGGAGAACATTTCTTGAAGAGAATCACTACTGGTGACTAGACACAGATTCATTACTGCGAGTCTGAGAGTAAACGGCAGAGTATGGAATGGAAACATCCTCAATCGACGACCGAGAAAAAGTTCAAACGTCAACCATCAGCTGGAAAATTGATGCTTGCAGTTTTCTGGGATTCTCAGAGGCCAGTATTGCAACATTATCAGAAAAAACAATCAACAGTGCTCATTACAGTGAGATGCTTATTGAAGAGCTGAAGCTTAATTAAAGCCGATTAAACGCACATGACGATGCACGTCCTCACACTTCTGCCCATACTGTCGTCACTCTACAAAAACTTTGTTTTGAGGTGTTTAATCATCTCCCCCATTGTCCTGATCGTCTCGGGTGACATTGCTGTAACCCTGTTCCCTGAAAAAGCAGGAACAAGATGCTGCGCTTGAAAGCGCTATGGGAAGACGTCTCCGCTGACCTTGTTGTTTAAGCATGTGTGTCAAACACGCTAAAAACTTGGCTAGTACAACCTTGGTCAGGTGACGTCATCTGACCAGGTACACCTGGAGGATATAAATAGGTCTGAACCGGAAACGTCCTCAGGTCAATTTGTCTGAAAGGACGTCCTGTCATATTCTATGACAGGACGGCAGTGCGGCATTGAAGCGCAGCATCTCGTTCATGCTTTTTCAGACAACAGGGTTACAGCAAAGTAACCCGAGATGTTCCCTTTCAAAAGCTACACTTGATGCTGCACTTGAAAGCATCGTCGAAAATGGAACTTTCGGAAGAAAATTCAGGTCAGGATGCAGAATAGTTTTGATCAGCTAGGGGCAGAGTCTAGGCAGGATGATGAGATTGACAGAGCCTGCAAATGCCCAATTCTCTACAGAGAAATAATGCCTATTAGAAGAAAAAAAAAACATTTTAAGGGTTAAAAGTCTAACAGGCACAAGTTCTAGAGGTTCGAAAGGGCTATCAGCCAAAACCTTTGAACACAATAGCTACACACGTGGACAAAATTGTTGGTACCCTTCGGTCAATGAAAGAAAAACTCACAATGGTCACAGAAATAACTTTAATCTGACAAAAGTAATAATAAATAAGAATTCTATGAATGTTAACCAATGAAAGTCAGACATTGCTTTTCAACCATGCTTCAACAGAATTATTAAAAAAAATAAACTCATGGAACAGACCTGGACAAAAATGATGGTACCCCTAACTTAATAGTTTGTTGCACAACCTTTTGAGGCAATCACTGCAATCAAACGATTCCTGTAACTGTCAATGAGACTTCTGCACCTCTCTGCAGGTATTTTGGCCCACTCCTCATGAGCAAGCTGCTCCAGTTGTTTCCGGTTTGAAGGGCGCCTTTTCCAGACAGCATGTTTCAGCTCCTTCCAAAGATGCTCAATAGGACTGAGGTCAGGGCTCATAGAAGGCCACTTTAGAAAAGTCCAATGTTTTCCTCTTAGCCATTCTTGGGTGTTTTTAGCTTTAGCTGTGTTTTGGGTCATTGTCCTGTTGCAAGACCCATGACCTGCGACTGAGACCCAGCTTTCTGACACTGGCCAGCACATTTCTCTCTAGAATCCCTTGATAGTCTTGAGATTTCATTGTACCCTGCACAGAGTCAAGACACCCTGTGCCAGACGCAGCAAAGCAGCCCCAGAACATAACAGAGCCTCCTCCATGTTTCACAGTAGGGACAGTTTTCTTTTCTTGATATGCTTCATTTTTCCGTCTGTGAACATAGAGCTGATGTGCCTCGGCAAAAAGTTCCATTTTTGTCTCATCTGTCCATAGGACATTCTCCCAGAAGCTTTGTCGCTTGTCAACATGTAGTTTGGCATATTCCAGTCTGGCTTTTTTATGATTTGTTTTCAACAATGCTGTCCTCCTTGGTCGTCTCCCATGTAGTCCACTTTGGCTCAAACAACGACGGATGGTGCGATCTGACACTGAACACAGGAAGTTCACCTTGGATCTCTTTATAAGTCTTTCTGGGCTCTTTTGTTACCATTCGGATTATCTGTCTCTTTGATTTGTCATCAATTTTCCTCCTGCGGTCACGTCCAGGGAGGTTGGCTACAGTCCCATGGATCTTAAGTTTCTGAATAATATGTGCAACTGTAGTAACAGCAACATCTAGCTGCTTGGAAATGGTCTTAGAGCCTTTACCTTTAACATGCTTGTCTATAATTTTCTTTCGACTCTCCTGAGACAACTCTTTTCTTCGCTTCCTCTGGTCCATGTTGAGTGTGGTACATACCATGTCACCAAACAACACAGTGACTACCTGGAGCCCTATACAGTATATAGGCCCATTGACTGATTACAAGATTGTAGACACCTGTGATGCTAATTAGTGGACACACCTTGAATTAACATGTCCCTTTGGTCACATTATTTTCAGTATTTTCTAGGGGTACCATCATTTTTGTCCAGGCCTGTTCCATGAGTTTATTTTTTTAAATAATTCTGTTGAAGCATGGTTGAAAAGCAATATCTAACTTTCATTGGTTAACATTCATAGATTTTTTTTCAATTATTACTTTTGTCAGATTAAAGTTATTTATGTGACCATTGTGAGTTTTTCTTTCATTGACCGAAGGGTACCAACAATTTTGTCCACGTGTGTATGTCCCCTGAAGGGACTGTTGTCCTAGTGGGCGGCCTTAACCGTTCAGCTCCACGAGTAAAGCGGGCAACTAATGGGTGATTTCCCACAGAAACCCCCTTAATCATAACATGGTAAGGTGAAATGGCGGCCCCATATGTTCACAGAGTGCTAGGGCATATGCCTGAGGACAGTTTCTCATTTCCAAAAACATTCCATCTGAGGGCATAAGTTCTTCTGTTAGAGGGAGCCCTAGCACTTGGAATAGTTTCTATTACCTTAGCTGGAAGACCAGGATCTCTTAATTGAGACAGAGGATCCCTACTGAGAAGAATTGAGCTGGAGGAGGGCTATTAGATCTGAGAACCATGCTCTGGTCGGGTAACGGGCCGCTATTAATAAAAGGCGGAATCCCTGTTGACAGAGTTTCCCGGAATGTGAATTGTCCTATGCCCGAAGCAAAATCTGCTGCGCTAGCTCGTTCAAGCGGCGCGGACGCAATTCGCCAAGGCGATTTAAAGAAGAGACTACCATAGTATTGTCCACCCACACTAGGACATGGTAGCCTCTGAGCTGGAGGAAGTATTTCAGGGCCACAAATAAAGTCATTTCAAGGCAACTGATGTGCCATGCGAGAAGATGACCTCTCCTAGATCCTTTGAGCTGGATGGCCATCCAAGACCGCACCCCAACACAAAGGAAAGTGTTTTTTGTTATCATCTCGTGATAACAGCAGAGACCTAGAGTGGGACCCAAAGTTAAAAACCGGGGTCTGAACTACATAGAAAGGGTACAAAGCCTCTGGCGCATACCCTGTTTGCCTCAGGGGATTGGCCCTTGAATGAAATCCCCTGGCTCTCAGCCACAACAGAAAGGGTCTCACATGCAGAGGGCCCAAGGGTAACACCATGGATGCACCTGCCATGAGACCTAGGATTTTCTGAAAGTAACGAACGGTCACTTTCGGCCTAGTTTGATCTTCCTTAGGGTGCTAAAAATAGATTCGGTACATACAGGAGACAACTGTGCCTGCATTCTGACTGAATCTCATACGATCCCCAAGTATTGTTGTCCTGTGAGCGGGAGAGACAATGGTTTTCTTGCTGTTGAGTCTCAACCCTAAAGATTCAAAATGAACTAGGACAACATGTTGATGTCGAAGCGCTAGCTCCCGAGACTGAACCAAGTCGTGAATAAAATTCGAATTACGGATGCCCTGGAACCATATAAGAAACAGCCCTACATCCAGCCTCATATATACTGTATGTGCAGGTTGCTAGGCCAAATGGAAGGACCCAATAGAGGTAAGTTTGACCCCCCAAAAGCGAATCTCAAGAGCCCCCTATGTTGTGGCAATATTTCTATATGAAATATGTGTCCTTCAGGTGAATTTTCAGAAACCAATCTTCTGATTGGATTTGAGAAACTCTCATCTTGATCTGGAAAGCTCTGAAAAGGCTTCTTGGTTGATGGACCAGCCAGTGCTCAGGTCCTTCAGTAGATCAGCCTGGTATGCCTGCAACACCGGAATGGTATGCAGCGCTGCACCGGCCTGACCCGCTGACTGGAAAGCGAAGATGCGAAGACGTTAGTCTACGAGGCTTAGTGGGGAGTATAGGCTTCTTATATGAGCACCCAGGAGAGAGATAGCTCGCAAGCGTCTCCACAATCTGGAGCATCATCATGTAGCCCCGTGTCTTTGCATCAATGATCGTCGAATAAATTGATGTCGTTGGTACAAATATACGGGACGAATAAGGTTTGCTCCATGAATGAGTTACCTCGTCATTGAGTTCTCCAAAAAAGCAGAGGGACCATTTTGAGGTCCCTCACCTCGGCCACCTGACAGAAAGCTGTTGTCTAATCTTGAGTGTTTGGGACTCACCAGTTCCTGAGGCCAGTCAAGATGTAGGCGTTCGAATGCCCTAGTTACCACCTCCAGTAATTCCTCATACTCTTGCTCGCCCCGAGAGGAGCATCCCGAGAAGGTAAACTCACCTGAGAGAAGGGAGGGGGTCTCCGGCGCCCAATCAGAAGAGGCATCGAGATGCGCTTCAGAAGCGGACGCGGGAATGAAGAGTGAAGCACGGCTCGCAATTTCTCTTTAAAGAATGCGCAAAGTGCTTTGATCGGAAACAGATCACAGTGCTCGCATTGTCCATTGAGTCTGCGGAAAGCGTGATCTTCATCCAAACACTCAAGACAAGGAGCATGACAATCGTCATCGGAGAGAAGCCTCTCACACGGAGGTAAACATCTCTTCCTAAACTCAGCCATTAGTTTTGCTTTTTATTCTTTCCCTTTATTTATTAATTTTTTAACTGCCGCGCAGTATCGTTAGACACACACGCAAACACAATACAGCCTTGAAGACAAAAGACCTGAGGATGTTTCCGGTTCAGACCTATTTATAACCTAATTTATAACCATGATGAGTTACGGGCCACGTTTTTGGCGAGTTTGACACACATGCTTCAACAACCGGGGAGCGGAGACCTCTTCCCATAGCGCTCATCAAGTGGAGCATCAAGTGGAGCTTTTGAAAGGGAACTTGCTCTATCGGACTTTCACGTTTGGTCCCCTGAAAGCAGCGCTTCGAGGATGAAGATTCATTTCTGACGAAGAAGCGATAACAGCGGTGCATTCAGAGCTCGGCACTCAGCCTAAAACCTTATTTATTTATTTATTTTTTAATGAGTGAATATGAAAGCTTGTTGACTGAAGGACAATGTGTATTGAAAAGCAAGGAGATTATTTAGAAAAAAATTATGTATTAGTGTTTGCTAAAATGTATTGCGAATAAATTTTGATTCACATTTATGTATGTGTATACATTGTGTGTGTGTATATATATATATATATACATACATACATACATACACACACACACAGTATATATACACTGTACATACAAACACTCAGTCTGTGTACGGTACAGATCAAGAGTAATTGAATTAGAGGAAAAATATGCAATATAAATTATTTGCAAAGTGTACTGCACAATCATATTTATCATGATGATAAATTATATTTAGGACTTTTAATGCAAAAGAGGCAAATTATCCAACACAATCCATTAGACTTATTTGCTACACTGAGAGACTTATTAGATCTCTCAGCACACCAAAGATGGCTTGGTGTCTGCCATTCCCAACACATTAAGACGCACACAAATCCGACATTTACGAAAGTTCATTACGTTACTTAGCCTACGGAATGACCTCGGTGTTTGCGTGAAACATTTAACCATCCCCAAGGTAGCCATTATAGTGATGAATACACAGTTCACTGACAGCAGCTCCAGCTTGTTTATTTACTGAGTATGAAGCAGTCTCTCTCTCTCTCTCTCTCTCTCACATACACACACACACACACACAAATTCATAACACGGTTTCTTCACTCATTTGTCATTATACCCTGCTCAGCTTCCTGTAGCCCTCTCTCACTCTCTCCAAGGCTGTCTTTGTAATGCTTAATGTCTTCAATTGGTGGAAGGGTGTGTACTATCCTGCAGTTGGAGGCCTTTGCTCTTTGCTGAACGTAGGAGATAATTAAACTCAGTAAAATATTCCATTATTTATTTATTTATTTATGGTCATTTCAGGGTAGTGATAGGAACATATAAAAATAGAAAGTTGTGTTCGCTGATAATTTGGAAACATTGAAATTGTCACAGCAATTTCATAATAATTCCTGTCCTGCCCTCTAGAGAATCTACTTGAAAAAATTTTATATATACAGTGGAACCTTGGAATACGTGCATAATTCGTTCCGGAAGCTGGCTCGTATTCCAAAAACACTCGTAAACCAAATAGACTTTTCCTATAAGAAATAATGAAAACTCAAATTATTCGTTCTACAGCCCAAAACAATAAATACATAAAAATAATTAATACAACATATAAAGTAAAAATAAAACAAATTAACCATTTGCACTTAACATTAAAAAAAAAAGTTTAAATAAATCCAGACAGTTAAGTGTTTCCGTTTGTGCGTGCAGGCGCCGTGTATTTGTATGTGTGTGTGTGTGAAATTAGCCCCTCGCCTCGTCTTAAACAGTAAAACTCCTTCTCCCTTTTTTTTTTAGTTTCACAACTAACATACACAATGCAAACACTGTTTTAACGGGGGAAAAAATAATTCTCTCTAATGATACTCGCATGAGCAGACTAATGGAATCACTGCTGTAAAGTAAAAAATAAAAAATAACAAATGAACCAGTACCTTACCTTTGAAAAGAATCGCGACAGAGCTGAGTTTTCTGTGTAAATAAAGCGCGTCTGCAGCCGGGGAGATCTCTGTGTGTGTGTCTCGGTGTCAAATTACGCGCACGCACACGCAAAGTGTGTGTGTGGGGGGCACAGTGTCAAATTACGTGCGCGCAAACAGAAGAGAGAGGGAGATGTTGATTATAAGAGACGAGCACTAAGACGCAGCAGGGGACTCTTATTTTGACACAGGGGACGCAGCAGGGGAGACGATTACACATAATTCCCGCAGCGCAAGAGAGAGAAAAATCATTGGCTCAGTAGTGATTGCTTGTCGCTCGGTGTCAAAATAAGAGTCGCATGCGTGATACATGATATTCGGCGCTCATAAACTAAAACTTGCTCGGTTTCCGATTAGAAATTTATTAAAAATCTTTGCTCGGTTTACGAAACACTCGTAAACCATGTTACTCGCAATATATATATATATATATATATACTCTATGTCTCTAGTCTCTATCTTACTATACTGTATATAGTCTCTATCTTACTAAATCTTATATAAGATATATAAGACAGTAAGATGTACTTTAAGACAGTAGATAGTCTATTGCAGTCTATGGCTCTATGGATAAACATGTTTATAACTGCACCAGTTTTGGCTGCTTTCACACTAGAGACTTGGGTACAGATCGGAGTACACTTGAACTTAAAGTTCCAACTACTGATCAGAAGGTCTCAGATTTAAACCCCAACCCAAAATCAAGCTGCCACTGTCTGGTTCTTAAGCAAGGGCCCTCAGCTTACACCCCAACTGCTTATATTGTATGTGTGATGAGATAAAATATAAATCTCTGGATAAAGGGGTCTGTGAAATGCCTGAACTGGAGTTTAAATCTGTTATGAAAGCTAGACTACGGTTTAGACCATGACACCAATAAGGCTTTCTGCCTCCTTTGAAATCTGCATTTGTACGCATCATGTGCCCTCCAAAATATTAATAAAATCGAAATAGATTGAAGGTCGAATTCCTTTGACTTTTCTTCCCTTTGTGTTTACTGACAATCTGAAAACTAAGTACAGCAAGTTTACTGTATCTGAGTGCATACAATTGAGACAATCGGGCTCAGTGATGTAGTTTAGTATAACCAGTCATCCTCTTGATACTGGGAGGAAACTGGGAAACACAGTACAAACATGTGGAGAAGGTGATCAAACTGTATACCCTTGATCTGAGGAAGCAATTTTGGCTGCACCATCATGCCGCAGCATGATTTTTAATTATGACATGTGGAGATACGTTTCATCACTGAGCTATTATAAGCATGCATTAGTATTATACTGTACATGACCATGTAAAGTTTCTTAATCTAATGAGATTTTTAACACCGCACTCCATTTAGATCCGTCACTGAGGTATATTGCAGACACTGGTAAATTTACAGATTCAAAATGAAAAAAAAAAAAAAAGTAAATATATATAAATACAAAAATACTGCGCTAAAAAAATTGAGCCACATTTATAGCATCTGGTGGAAAATGGACTCGAGCCATGTTTCAGCTACTGCTGGGTTTGCATGCCATCTTTATTGACATTGGACAGCGTTCTCGTTTACTGCCTTATGATTCTTCCGCAGTTTGCCAGTGAACTGTTATTTTTAACTTTCTTCGAATTCTTTTTTTTTTTTTTTTACCTGTTGCACAGATTTTTTAAATGTTTATCTATTTTAATACACATGTGGATAAGGATTCAAAACCAGATTACCATTAACATTTGCAAGATGCAGCATGTATGAAAAAAATTTGGTTAATTGAAGAATATTGACATTTTAAAAATCAGACTGCAGAAGCACTGCCATCAGCTAAACCCAGTTTACAAACTGGAAGAACTTACAGAATAACTACCAACAACAGTCCTCTGTATACAGTCTTATGCAAAAGTTTAGGCACCCCTCGATAAATAACGATTTTGGTGATTTTTTCTAATTGAAAAGATGTTAACAGTCTCGCTTGTAAATGGAAAAAATGCACAATAAAAAAAAAAACTAAAAACATGTTTGTTTTTTTCCTACAGTGCTATAACACCAATTCTTACCTGTCTGTGGTCAAAATCAAGCATTTTGGCCATCCGCACTGTCTTCAAAACCAACAATTACCCTCAGAAAAGCTACATTCACTGGTGGCACAGAGTCAACTCTGAGCATGTAGGTTAAAAAAAACACACAAAAAAATCACTACTTATATTATCTTTTTGACTGTAGCCACAGGAATAACAATTCAGTCTATAGACTCAAGGACAATCAATTAGATCAGACAGTGAAATGTACAATTGTTTGCAAACCTTGGTGCATTTCATGCATGCTTTCCTGTAAATCAGAATACAGGTTCTGTAACCCTAAGCTATAATCACAGTAAATCATTATTTTGTCCTTTTTAAAGTTTCTTGTGAAATATATACAGTACATTGATATTTATTTAGGCATTTTAGGTGATAAGAGGTTTTATATGATTTCTGAGTTATTTACTGAAAATTCTCTTGTTAATGGCAAAGGTATCCTGAAATAATATGATCATTTAAATGTAGTTTTTAAAATAAAAAAATTTTTATTGATCAAAATGCATGAGATATTCTGTTTTAAATGATCTGAACATTTATTTAAATTGAAATATTTCACATCTTGTGTCATTCATATTAATCCACTTGATACAGGTTTGGCTGTGTAAAAAAATCCAAACATCTACCTCATATAGAAAAGTGAGCACATTCCATCCTTCCAGACAATTAAACACTTCTAAGGACAGTAGAGTATCCTTTCCATATGGGCCAGCATGGTGGCTCAGTGATGAGCATGGTCACCAGGCACCTTCAGGGCTAGCCTCCAGTATGTATGTGTGGAGCCTGCATGCTTTCCATGTGCTTGGTGGGATCTTAGAGGTACTCTGGTACTCCTTCCACCCCCCGGTATACTGTAAAAAGACTTATTGGGTAGGCAGACTTGCATTTCTAAATTGCCTGTAGTGTATGATTGGGTGTGCGAGTGTATGTCGGCATTGAATCCGGCATGTACCCCACCTTGTGCCTCAAGTTCCCTCAGATATGCTCCAGGCCCCTGGGATGCTCTACATGACAAACAGTATAGACAATACTTGGATGGATTCTTCCCATATGTGAAGTCAAAGTTCTCATCTAACCAGCTTCAAATCTCTTTATACAACAGTTAGTCCTGACCAAGTAATCTGATTGGACGAGAATCATTCCGTGGTGATAAACAGTAGGAGCACTGGGACATTTGACTAAACGCATCACTCCATATCCCAGGTGTCCTAACAATTGTTAATTACACTGACTGCTGGTGGCAGTATGGGTGAAAGTAGATTGGTATGGTCGGCCATAGTGCAAAGAGGTGAGAGCAGCTGCCAAAACCCACATTCAAAACCAAACACTACAGCTTTTATGCCATCTTAAACAGCACTTTGTCTACTTCATAATTTCATCCAAGTCACTCGAAATACCTTTGTGTTGTTTTAATTAAACAAAGCAAACTAGCTCCTAACACCAGGCTAAATACCAAATCCCTCTCTAACCCAGATCACGTGCACTACTTGGAATGTAGGCTCTACAAGGGATTGTAGAACCTAGCACACTAGCTTTCCATTTAAAGCTACAGTATTTGGGATTCAATCCTCTAGACCTGAACGCTAACGTAGCTGATATTCTAAAGCAGAATAAGTTGAAATATAAGGAGAAACATCCATGATTTACAGGTTTGTTCCCCACCTCCATTGTTTATTCTCCCCACCTTTTACCCCTGCTTTTATCCCTCTTCATTACACCAACTGTCAGTCGGCAGCTCTGCCACGTGAAGGATACGTGTTGGCGGAACAAAATAACTGGTGAAATAAACAAACAAATCATAATCTGTTGATGATAAATGGTGTTTGTGGAACTGTTGTATAAAAGTATCAATATGACACTTGAGGTCATGCTGTTGTACTGTACATCAGTACAACTGTGATATCTTCTGCAGTCTGTGACTGCATCACAGCCATGCTGATACTCAGTACAACAGCATTCCCTCTCATATGATATTGCTTAAGTAACTTAACTGAATGCACTGAACGCCATTCTTGTCAAATGTATTCATATTCATTCAATTAATATTTTGACGGTTCCTGTATTAGTTTGATTCACTTTCATGCTCATTATTTCAAGCGCCCCCTTGTGGTATGTGGATAGAAGTGTTGACATTGAGGTGGTAACCAAGAGTTATAAGGATAGAAAGGTTTCATCTTAGGATAAATTTGATTTCTCAGGATAACTTTGTGTTGATTTAAAGTGACCCTTCCCTCTTAGGGAAAAAAAGTCACAACACAAACCATGTTTTTTTTCTCTCACGCTTGTCTGTAGTAGAATGTTCTTTGAGGGATCGCACCTTCAGATGCAATCTGACAAAACAAAAGATACTGGGATTTCTCAAGAGAGTCGATTAGGCTCAAATCTCAGGGAAACTAGGAAACCGTGTTAGTGAGACTGCACTACTGCTGACACGAAGCGCTCTAAAAGAAACAGAGGTTTTTTTTATTTTATTTTATGATTATTATTTCATCTCCATATACACTTTCCCAGCTCTTTTTTTCTCCTCAGCTTCCTTCTTTTACCTGTTCTCATCTCACCATGAGAGGAAGAATATAAAAGACGTGGCAAGACACCGTTTATATCACCTCCGGGTGTTAAGCAACTAAATAAAACTACATTTTTTAAAGCTTTGTCTTGCCAGGCAGGAGGTAGCCATGCAGAAATACCAAGTAAGCATAACAAACAGGGATTATTTGTATTGCCGAAGAAAGGTGCATACATGGTGAATCTAGTAGCAAACCATGGTCTAATAACCTCATTTAATCATTTCTTTTGATATGCATCCCCACCTTGGTGCATGGAGTATTTCCTGTCCTGCCCATTTCAATCTATTTGCTACTCTTAGGCTACGTTCACACATTACCAGCCTGAAGTGACTCATTCCTGATTTTTTTTTTATCCTAACGTTACAGAGATCTGATTGTTTTCGCCCTCTGTAAACACATAAATCTGACGTTTTTTCATATGTGGTCATGGATCAGAAACTTCTGTTGGCCGCACTGTCTTATCAGCACTTTCTGTTCAAGGCTACTGTCTCCCCAGTCACTGCTGTGCAGGTGTGAACGTGTTACATCAATTCATTTGGAACTGTGGTGCGAGAAATGCAAAAACGGATGCCCTACTTGTGATTTGCACAAAAGTAGAGCAGCGTGCAGTGATTTTTATTTATTTATTTATTTATTTAAAAAGTTCAAAATGAAAAACAAAGTTCAGCTGGAAAATTAAAATGGGATTCTCAATTGCAAGTTTTGGAACATTGTCAGGAAAAAGGTTAAAAAATCAACAGTGCTCGTTACAGTGAGACGCTTATTGAAGAGCTGAATTCTTCTGCCCACAGTGTCAACACTCCATCAGATGAGGAAAAAATTCACTTCTGATGAAGAAGTGAAGACAGCGGTGCATTCGGGGCTCGCAGCTCAGCCTAAACCATTTTAATGAGGGAACATGAAAGCTTGTTGACAGATTGACCAAGTGTATTGAAAAGCATAGAGATTATGTAAATAATAATGTATTAGTCTTTTCTAAAAGTTAATTAAAATAAATTGTACAGTGGAACCCCGGATTGCGAGTAACTCGGTTTACGAGTGTTCCGCAAGACGAGCAAAGAATTTTGACTTGAAAAACAAGCATGTCTTGGTTTACGAGTGCCGAGTTTTTTGACACCGACACACACACACACACACACACACACACACACACACACACACACACACACCGACACACTCTCTCGCCTTTACACCCCCCCTCCCCGGCTTCACACAGACACACACACTGCTCTACACAGAAACTCTGCTCTGTCGCGATTCTTTTTAAAAGGTAAGGTGCTGGTTATTTTTTATTTTTTTTTTACTTTAGAACAGTAATTCCGTTAGTCTGCGCTCACGCGAGTGTCATTAGAGAGATTTCTTTTTTTCCCATTAAAAGTGTTTCCGTTGTGTATGTGTTTGTTCTGAAACTTAAAAAGCGAGGTGGGGGGAGGAAAGAGGAGTTTTACTGTGTAAGACGAGGCGAGGGAAGGGGCTAATTCCACACACACACGCACACACAAATACACGGCGCCTGCGCACACAAACGGAAACACTTATCTGTTGGGATTTATTTTAACTTTTTTTAAAGGTAAAGTGCAGGTTAATTTGTTTTATTTTTACTTTATATATTGCATTCATTATTTTTCTGTATTTATTTTTTGGGGCTGTGGAACAAATTATTTGAGTTTTCATTATTTCTTCTTGATTTGGTTTATGAGTGTTTTGGAATATGAGAACGAATTATGCTCGTAATCCAAGGTTCCATTGTACAGCCAAAGTGTGGATAATTTTTTAGCTCACAATCATCCTCCTGAGCAAAATCCCCAGCATTTTTTTGCCCCTAAAATCACATCCATAATTTGAAATCAATGAGTAGTTGAACAACTATGATTTTCGACCTACAGTAAAAAACAAACACAGATGCCTCGATATGAGACGCGTCCATGTTAGAGTCAGATAAAAGTCAGTGTTAATCATGAACGTAAAACTCCCATGACATGCAAATCCGTTCTGAATTAAAAATTTAACAATGTGGCTTTTAATGTGGACTTCTACACCCACTTAAACTCAGAAATGGCAGTTAATTAGCAGATTAGCTGAATCAGGTGTTTTGGGATTCAGAAAAAAAAAAAATTTAATAAAATGGCTGTGACAGAGGGCACTTCAGGGCCTGTGCATTAGAGAATTGGTTGCGGTTTCTGAAAAGAAAGCCAACATTTAGTTACTTACAAATATTGTTCTATTGTGCAGTCTCTAAAATGATGACAGAACAGTCAATCGCGACTGTGCTGTAAGGATTTCAGTTGATCAATTCAATACTTTTTACGATAAAAGTTTTCCTTTTTGCTCAATTGTCAGCTACAGAAGTTTATTATATTTAACAGCAGTGTAGAAAATGTAGTTCGCTGATGTCATAAAGAGCTCAGAGAGCAAAGCAAAGTCCCAGCAGATAAACAACGTGTTTCAAAATTAATTATTGGACTAGAAAGAGTGAATAATTATTAATTCTGCAAGCCCAGCTGAATGAGGAGAAATGAACATATGGTGGAGCAAAGCATCTAAATAGGCGCGGACATAATGTATCCAAATATTTAAAAAACAATATTAAAAAAAGAAGAAGAAGGAAAAAAAAACCCACTCTCTTACTCACTTATTCTCTATACCACTTATCCTTTACAGAGTCGCGGAAGGCCTGGGGGCTATCTCAGGGCACTCGGGGCATAAGGCAGTACTGAGCCTGAACAGCATGCCAGTTTATCACAGGGCAAAACGTGCCCACACACACTACAGGGAATTTAAAAACAGCAAACGCCATTATATAAGGATACCAAAGTACCCACCAAGCACGGGGAGAACATGCAACTCCATGGACCCAGATCTGAGGACGGGATTTTAAACCTGAATCATAGATTCATAGATTTAGGAGTGTATGCTAAATGATGGAAATGAGTTGAGAGACACACGGAAAGAGAGAGAGATAGAGATATGAAGATGTCAATCACAAGAAATGTGTGGAAGATGAGAACAAATATAGGTCATTTCTTGCCCTGAAAAAAAAAAAGGCATGTAAGTTATTAAAAAAAAAAAAAAATTCCTTCAAATAATTTTTAGAGCTCGGATTGTGAGTGACCATTTCAGTACAAGCTAAAAAATGTTCATGATTGGGGAAAAAATAGCAGATTCTTCTTCTTCTTTTTTTTTTTTTTTTTAAAGAAATGATTTGTCTAGTGACAGGAATGCTGAAAAAGGTAGGGAATGTGTTTCTGTGTTTAAGACTAAGGGAGACTTCTAGTCACGGTAATAGCCGTGTGAATAAATAAGAGGCCAGACTGCCTGCTTATTTCCCTGTTTATTCACTCCAAAGCCTGCTGTTACTTATAGCCTCACTCCTTAAATCACATTTTATTTGCCCCTCAGTCAAAGTGGCACTGCTTCTCCTCAGCTATTTGCCTGCGTTTGACTATGTTTTCCAAAGCAGTCTTTGCAGCATTGCAAATAATAAATGGGGGAAAAAAGGAAGAAACCGGTAACCTGAGAATGAAAAACATGGTTGGTTTTATGAGATTCTATTTAAATCTAATTTACACATAGCAGAGGTAATAGAAAGAGAGGAAAGACACCTGCTCAGATCTGAAACTGTCATCTCCCTGAACAGATTGGATGATAGCGCGGAAATGTTTGCTGTAATTTTCAGTTGCCAGCATCCCACTTCTCCGAGTCTCCTTCACTGCCTGTGTGTCTCTTGTCGCATTACTCCTTCCATACCTACTGTATTGCCATGGAGTTTTCTGATAATGCACCATTTATCAACGTAGCAGGATCTTAATGCGTTAGCTTGGAAAATGATAGCGTGCGTACTGTAGTGTCCTTGTCCTGTAATTCTTAATTATCTGCCGGATGAGTTGAAGGATTAAGCATACAGATACTACCATATCAAATTAAATATTTAGTATTCACGGGGAGAGTATTAGACCGTGGCATGCAAACCAATTGGCTTTAGAGAACAAAGACAATATCTGGGACATTATAAACTAGGATGAAACTGAATCTCGCTGTTATAAACATGAAAATCCAAGCCGACTTGACCGACATTGGTGAAATCTGCTCATCAGTGGCTCTACTTCCTGGTGAGGAACATCCTTCTTCCTTCAGCCCAATCATCTTCCAAAAATGCACCATGGAGAGCGTCCTGACAGGGCGCTTGAGTTTCTGGTTTGGCAGCTGCTCCCTCTGCGACCACAAGGCCCTCTAGAGGAACTCATCACTGACAACAAACTCCAAGCTTTCCAGCACAACTTCCAATACACAATATCTGAAGAAGGCTCACAAAATCACCACGGACTGCAATCACCCAGCACACGGCTTGTTTACCAGTCTGCCTCCAGGCAAGCCAGTACTGCATCCAGACCCAGCAGGTTGAAGAACAGTTTGTACCTGCAGGCTATCAGGATTTTGAATAAACTCTAATCCAGTCATTAATTCTACTTCTACCTATTCACCCACGCATCCAGCACTGTATCACTCCCACCTTTACTCCCACACACTGGTCACCCCAATGACAGCTCGCAGATACTCAAGGACAATATCTTCACAAATCTTTGTCAATTTTGGGCATGTTGTATTTTTTAAGGGCGCTGTTAGGACATTACTGCTGCTAAGGACCCGGTCCAGTGTCTGTGCAATATACAGTAATAATCTCTATAATGAAACTCTTCATATTTTGTATATAGTATAAACATGCTGTCCACTTTAATAGGAAGACCAGGACGTTCATGTAGCTTTTAATCAGTCAACCGTATGGTGGCATAACGTCATGAAAATACAACTTCAATTTGAGTTATCAAATTGAGATGATGTTCAGGTTGAACATCAGTACGGGGAGTAAGTGTGATATCTGTGGCTTTAACCATGTCATTGTTTTGGGCACCAGATGGCTTGCGCACTTCAGAAACCGCATGCTGTATAATCAGGGTGTGCTGAGAAGCACCTCCGGAAGCACAACACAATCAAACCTTAAGGTGGATGAGCTCCAACAGCAGATGACCTGCAGGCTATCAGGATTTTGAATAAACTCTAATCCAGTCAATTCTTCTTCTACTTATTCACCCATGCATTCACTAACACCCACACATTTACTCCCACACACTGGTCACCCCAGTGACAGCTCACAGACACCCAAGGACAATATCTTCACAAATCTTTGTCAATTTTGGGCATTTTATTAAGGGCACAATTACTTCACTGCTGCTACAGACAACCACTTTGGGTTCCGCGTCTGTCAGCAAAGAACAAGAATCAAGAATCTGAGCAGAAGTGGGTAGTAATGAGTTATATTTACTCTGTTACATTTACTTGAGTAACTTTTTTGGGGAAAAAAAAAAAAACCTTCTATGAGTAGTTTTACTGCACCATACTTTTTGCTTTTACTTGAGTAGATTTGTGAGGAAGAGATACTACTTTACACCGCTACATTTGGCTACGCTCGACTCGTTACTTTTCTAACCATTTATTTTACACATGCAGCCGGTGGATCTACCGCATGACTGATTCACCAATCAGACGCAGCAACAATAATCACATGATTCCGTTTGACCAATCAGGTCTTCAGCCGGTGTTCTATAAAATAATTCTGTGGATCTGCGAATCCGTCCTACATGCGCTCACTGCGCATGCGCAAAAAAAAAGTTTCCGCATCTTTCTCTAATTTTGCGGAATGCTCATAAATCCATGCTGCTACTAGTGGGATCTTGCGGTGAGTATAGAATGCTTTTTTCATGTTTGCGTGATTATATGTTAACTTTAATTGTACATATAATATTACTTTAACATTCTACTTCTCCAGTCTATGAATATCTAAGTATGTTTCTGTACAGAATTAGAATCAGTTCAGAGGCGCCGTATAGGGCTGAAATCAAACTTCACTCATGCACACACACACAAAACACTAGCATACACATATATGAAACAGTCACACATCTATATATATTACTAACTGCTCGCATGCACCCATGAGATGCATGCGCGCACACACCCATGAGATGCACGCGCGCACACGCCTATGAGATGCACGCACACACACCTACGCTTCATACTCCATGACTGGTGGTAGCGGTTTGTAAACAGCCTGCTGTTGGACAGTTTAGAAGACAGAGTAGTACAGTATAATGATCATCACTGCTCAATCACAAGGCATATTCACAACTGTCCACATAATATCTGAATATTGCAGCGGCACAAAACGCAGGTGATGTTTAGCAAAAAGAAAATTGAAGCACGGAATCTGTGGCTAATTTGTCAGATCCTACAACCGAAGCAATTACAGTGGAACCTTGGATTACGAGCATAATTTGTTCCGGAAGTGGGCTCATGTTCCAAAACACTCATAAACCAAATCATTATTTCCCATAAGAAATAATGAAAACTCAAATTATTCGTTCTACAGCCCCAAAAAATAAATACATAAAAATAATTAATACAATGTATAAAATGAAAATAAAACAAATTAATCTGCACTTTACCTTTTAAAAAAAGTACAAATAAATCCTGACAGATAAGTGTTTCCGTTGGTGCGCGCAGGCGCCGTGTGTGTGTGTTTGTGGAATTAGCCCCTTGCCTCGCCTCACACAGTAATCCTCCTACTCCCTCTCCCCACCTCGCTTTTTAAGATTCACAACAAACACACACACACACACACACACACACACACACACACACACACACACACACACACAACGAAAACACTGTTTTAACATGAAAAAAAGACATCTCTCTGAGACTGGCAAGGTGAGAGAGTGACGCTCGGTGTCAAAATAAGAGTCACATGCGTTATACATGATACTCGGCGCTCGTAAACTAATACTTGCTCGGTTTCCGATTAAAAAATTATTAAAAATCTTTGCTCGGTTCCCATGTTCCCATGGTAAACCATGTTACTCGCAATATATATATATATATATATATATACTTATTTGCAATCCGAGGTTCCACTGTACTGTTTTTTTGTGAAATGTGCTTTCCTCATCTTTCCTGCTATTAAAAACAATAACTAACTCATCGGAATCCCACGACTCCCTCCACTTGATCAAATCCAAATACAGAATCGGAAATTCAAACATTGTACCGACCCTCCATACCACACACTTTTGTGGTGATAATGAATAAACCACTCGCTGTCTTCTAAACTGTCCAGTAACGGTCTATTTAAAAATGCTACTACTAATCAGAGGATGAATCAGCAAGTCCATATACATTGAAATTACTACACCCTACTCCCTGCTCCATGTGGGGGAATGTCTGATAATGGAACTTCACTCTACAAAATTCCGCCATTCGGAACACCGTGCAACGTCACTTCCTACATGCGTTACCATAGTAACAAGCACCTTGGATACCTGTCCCTGCTGCTGTGGAAATTTCACGCTACGGACATTAAATATAGAATATTTATTAAAAAAGAAAGATTTATTTAATTATTTCATTATTTATACAGATTTATACTAGTCTATGTAATACTAAATATTTCTTAATTAAATTCAAATTAAATTATTGTGTCCTGTTTATATGGTGTTGTCCTCGAAAATAATTATAATAAATATTGTAATGACTGATAGGAATTCCCTTGTTTGTGCGCGTCTCATAGGTGTGTGTGTGTGAGTGTGTGCGTGCGTGCGCACTGAGACTTTGTGTATGCGCGTGCATCTCATAGGTGTGTGTGCGTGCATCTCATAGGTGTGTGTGTGTGTGTGTGTGTGTGTGTGTGAGAGAGTGTGCGCATGGAGGCTTTGTGTATGTGCGTGCATCTCTTAGGTGTGCGCGCACGGAGAGTTTGCGTGTGTATGTGTGCGGCTCCTTCATGCCTCTGCTTCAGTGCCTCTGTTCAGTTCTTTACTATAAATACAGTTTATAAAATATCATGAGGGAAGGAAGTTACTTCTTCGGGTTCGGCCAAAGTCGCGTGCATTTTCGGACGTCACAGGTGAAGTTTGAATTTTACATAATTTTACACCAATTTTCTTCTTTGGGTTCGGCCAAATATATAGGTAGGTAGGTAGACAGACAGACAGACAAAAAAAAAAAAAAAATGACCCATGACTTCGCGCACGGCTCTGCTTCCAAAAATTGCCGAGACTTTGTCAGAACCCAAAGAAGAAACTTGATGTAAAATTCTGAACAAATAGACACAGTTCTTACATATATTATATTATATTATATTATATTAAATTATATTATATTATATTATATTATATTATATTATATTATATTATATTATATTATATTATATTATGAACTGCGTCTATTTATTCAGAATTTATTGTGGCCGTTTTCACACAATCACTAAGTTACATAGACTATACTATACATTGCAGACTTATGACATTGTGAGTTCAGACAGAATGATTATACGTATAATGTGCTCAGGTAGAGTTCTTCCATGTACCACCTGGTGGGAATTCTGTGAAGTACAGCACTTGGATGTAAATTGCAAGGCGCGGCCTCCCAGAAGCGTGCGGCACTCAGCGGGAAGAATTGCGTCATGCCGCAGAAAAAAAACGCTCATTTTTAAATGCCCCATCTGTACACACACACACACACACTAATATGTAATTATTATAACTTCTAAAAAAAATAAAAATAAATAAAAAAAAGACATTATGATTGAAGCAGTTACTCAGTACTTGAGTATCTTTTCACCGAATACTTTTTTTTACTCTTACTTGACTAATATTTTCGATGACTACTTTTTACTTCTACTTGAGTAACATTATTTTGAAGTACAGCTACTCTTACTTAAGTACATTTTTTGCCTACTCTACCCACCTCTGAATCTGAGGAACTGACTCACCAAAACTCAATAAATAAAAGACTGGAAAAGACCAGCTAATTCTTCTTTCAATTCAACAAGGCCTTTCCACACACAGAACTGTCCCTCAAATCTCTAACCAACACTACTGTTGAAAGCCTAGTTAAAGTAAAACATAATAATAATAATAATAATAATAATAATAATAATAATAATAATAATACACATACTCATCCTGATATTTAATGTGAACTTTAACTGCAACTTTAAACCTGTATCTGCATGATTTTACCCATTTTTTCTGATGCCACATAATCAGATGAATGAATAACTGTGTAAACGAGCAGGTACTATGTACAGTACCTACTGTATGTTCATATTAAACATGATGATGAGTGTATATTGTATTTGTACAAAAAGCATCACCGCTTATTTTTCTTTTACTTTCCTCCATGTTCCAATGTAGGGAGAGTGGAACAAGCATTTCAATGTAGAACTGTCTGCCGAATAAACATTTATATGATAGTTACTAGCACAGACTCACTTCTACTTCCATCTGTTCCATCTCTGGAGTAGGGCAAGAGCAGGCTTATGCAGAACTAGTGGACATACTGTGTGCCTGTTTTCTTGCCAAGTACCAGTTGCAAGGTCATCATATTATGATCACTATGCCATGTGGGTAGTCAATAAAAGGACCCAACGTTTATATGTTTGTCCTCTTTCCCCATTCATGCTCAATCCAAATTTAATTTAAAAAGTGAAGCTCTCATATATTCTAGATTCATTACATTTAGGATAGAATATGTCAAGCAATGTCAACAAGGTCATTACTGAAAGGGCTGGCTGTTCAGTTCCGAAGCATGAATGGAAAGGAAACTTGTAGAGGAAGAGGTGCACAAGTAACAGGGATGGAGTGCAGCCTTGAGAGGATTATCAAGCAAAGTCAGCTCAAGAACTTGGGAGGGCTTCACAAGGAGTGAAGTGAGGCTGGAGTCAGTGCATGACGAGCCACCTTCAGAACATCCACAATGCCAAAACTACTATTAACTGGTTTGCAGAACAAGTACAAAAAAAAAAGTACAGCCAAGAATAAATTAATATTTTTTCCATCACCTTTGAGGAAGAAATGTGTTCAGAAAAACATCCTGAGTGAGTGTGAACTCAAGGCTTTGTTACATAATAACATTTCCTGAGGGGCATGAAGAATAGACTGTGAAACATTGGAAGAAAGGTCAAGTGGTCTGATGAGTCCAGATTGACCCTATTCCAGAGTGATGGGAACTTGGAGTAAGAAGAGAGGGGGATGCATCAATGCACCCATCATGCCTAGTGCCTAACATACATGCTAGTGAGGGCAGTGTTATAAGCTGGGATTGCTCCCATTGGCAGTGCTAGGGTCAGCAATGTTCAAAAAATTTGGTTAGTTGACAATCTGAATATACTGAATGATCAGGTTCTTTCCGGGAATGGATATTTTTCTTCCCTGATGACATGAGCATATTCCAAGATGATAATTCCCTATGAAAAAGTGATTCAGGGAGCATGAGATATAATTTTCATATACTGTATGGATTGCCCAGCTTAACCCCTTTGAGAATCTTGGTGATGTGCTGGAAAAGACACTGCAGCGGTCATCGATGCAAAATAGTGGAGAGAAATTAATGTGACTTTTGATGAAAATAAGTGGTGTGACATTACAAAATGGTGCCAATTCTATAATCAGAGTGACTTAAAGAACACTGCGTACTAGGACAAGGTTTTACTGAATGTATTCCCTACTTCGGTTTTAAATGCAAACTTTACAAGGGGCGTCAGTTTAAAAGAGATTTCAACAACAGTTTAAGTGAGTGATGGAAAGCTTAATGTGAGCCATGGGGTTGTTTCAGATCAGGGTAAGACCATGCTGCCAAGCCATTCTCACCATCAGCTAGAAATATTTTTCGGCATTTTCTTAAAGTGTATGGCAGTATTTGTTTGGAGCCACGGGAATGATTGACATTTACCTCTGAGAGTGGCCAACTTAGAGATTTCTTAGAGATGAGAAAAGCACCCGAACCGATGAGCAAGCAGTGGGATCTGAACCCGGTGTCTGTGCAACAATATGGAATATAAATTAACCTATTAAGACCAAAGGCATTGGAGAAAAAACAGCAACCTCCAAATTCCTGAGGGTTTTCTGAAAAATTTCATTAAATTTTTTTTTTTTTTATGTGCTTCTTGTTTCCATCCATATTTTCATTTTTTTTTTTTTTAGAGTGTGATCGCTCTATAACTGTAAAATATTTTGTTCAGTATAAAAAGTTAGTGTGTCATTCTCATTATGTCACTAAAGTTGTTTACAGATGTGCTTGCCAAGGCACTCAAGGCGTCAAACCTCCACGGTTGTAGATGGTGAAACTCACACAAGCGTCGGTGTCGCTTTTTGGCAGCTTTTACTCCATTTAGACCCCTCTCATCGGAAAGAGTTTCATCAGCCACTGCTGTACGAGCAGCACTCCTAGCTGTCAGTACGGGTACGAGTTCCTTAGCCAGGTCCTCTGGCCACACGTTTTAGCCACTTGGTTGTGAATGTTCTTCCTCCAGCACGCCTTGCACCAAATGTATGCATTAGAGAATGCGACAGCCAAAAAGGAGAATCCTCTTAAACCACTTCTCTCCCATTCTTGCCATTTTGGTATTCAGAAAGCCATGCCTGGAACAACAATCTCAGTTTTGTTGAACTCTTGCTTCTTTCTCTTCTCTGACCCTTTCTGAGTGGGATGGCGGTAATTAGACAGTGCTATGACATGTCTTAGTAGCCTGTCAAACACAGAAAGCGAGATTGTCATTTCGAGCCAATTTGAGTTCGTGTTTCCCCAAGGAAGTTTGCTTGCTCTGCATTTTTTTTGTGAATCCGTTTCTAATAGCGTTTGATACTGTAACAGTGCCACAGACATCCAGTCCGTGGCATTAGAAAGTTTCACCACCGAGTATAAAATAGCTATAAAAATGAACAAATGAGATCCACAGACTGGTTTTCGTGAGATCCATAATGACACAGTGAGCAAGACCCTCCCCTCTTTTGTAAACCAGGCAGTTTGTGATAGTCACACGGTGGAGCTCACTGCCATGTTGATACCACATTTTGTTAATTTGAGGGGGAGATACTGGACTTCTTTACTTGAACTTGACTGTGCTCTCATCTACAGTGTTGTAGTGTTGTAGTATAGTGTTGTAGTTTTGTATGACTACGTACCAGTCTCTCTCTCTCTCTCTCTCTCTCTCTCTCATACACACATGCAAACAAATCATCAAATTACTATTATGTCATAAAAAATAAAAAATAAATCTATTTTGACCTTTTTTGCTAAGCAAGTAGGTGAAGCCACAAAGTCTAATGAAAAAACAAAATCCCTTCTTTAAAATGAGAATGAAATTACACAAATTGGGTAAAGGACTCGTCTTTTATAATTATTAAAACTGTCAGTTGAAAACTCCTGTATCAACCTGAACCCTTTGTTCTCATCGCGTTTCCGCTGAGAGGATTTGTACGTATGTATCATCATACGGTACCTTCAGTTTCAACCCTAACACTAACCCTTTTTTTGGCAATATGTCAAAAGCTGTGCTTGGACTGTTCTCTTGGCTGTTGCCGAAATGCTAACAACGCGAAAAATTATGCAAAGATTGTGAGCTGCTCATTACAGTATTGAATTCTGATTGACTGATTGCCGTTATTAGTTAAAAAAATATATATATGTCATACTATACATAGAGAGTTTTCATATTTCATTTCCATTACAAATTTCATCATAATACACAGCATTATTAATCTAAATGCGATGGTGAGGTGGATATGGTGGTTTTACTGAAGCATCCACCCTCAAATCAAGCCCTGCATATGACACAGAATACCAATAAAATGCTTTTTAAAATATAACGTGCAGTATAAAATACATTTTGTGGTTGTAATGTGACAAAAGGTGTAAAAGTGAATGCTTCTGCAAAGCACTGTACTGTCACAATACACAGCTTGTCAGATCAGTCCACACAGTACAGGTGTTTATCATGTATGCTTAAAAATGACTGAAAAAAAAATCTTGGAAAATCTGATCCTTGCAATGGTATTGGGGGAATTAGTCTAGAAAGGCCATTTATGACTTTGGACACCAAAAAAAAAAAAAAAAAAAAAGCTACCCTTTGCTGGTAGCTGTTTTCATTTCCTCTACTGCATCAGTTTAAGTTCTGCTTTGTTCTGCATAAAAAAAAAAATAAAAAAAAATCCCCATTACAAGTCGCAACTACGCATCCGCGGAAATGAATTCTGAAAAACCCCTGTAACATCTTTGCATCGTCAGACAGGCTAATTTTTCCTGGCTCGTGGATGATACCGCCACTTGCAGCACGGATGATATTTTCCCATCTTGCAAACTCTCAAACTCCCTGATATCCTTCTCCAAATGTCATGTCTCTCATGCCTGGCGCCTTGGTGGGTCAGCAGGCGCGTCATAGTCTGTGTCTGCATCTTTTTTTGTTGTTGTACTTGTCCGAGTAACTGCTGCATCTATTTCAATCCTCTCAGTCAGGTCTATAATCTGAATCGCAACTTAAAAACTTTTCTGTGGGCCTAGAGTGCTAAAAAAAAAAAAAAAAAAATAAATAAATAAATGAATGAATGAATGAATGAATGTAAGAAATTTAATTTGCATTTTTGACCGTATATTGCCTTGTCCATGTGTATTTCAGCAAATCGTTTTACAGTTCATTGGTCACATGTCCAGCTATTACACGATATCATTTAAAATGCACTGATGAGGTTACATCTTATCTTGATGGGTAAAATAAATAAAAAAAAAAATATTTAAAAAAAAAAAAAAAAAAACATAAATGAGTTTGTAATTTTTTTTTTTATGCATAATTTCACCTGTCTCATATTGTACATCTGACGTACGTACAACAAAAAAACATATTCAGAGCCTTTTTTTTTTATTTTTTTTTTTTACCATTGGGCAGTAGCTCATTTGGCAGTACCTAGAGTCTTGTCTTCTTTACAAGGTTCACACCGCTGGGTTTTGGAGGTTTCTCCTATTTCCCTTCGTAGCTCAGTTTGATTGAATGGGAAGCATCTGTAAACTGCAGTCTTCTGTTTTTATCCCCCCGCCAAAGTGCTATTGTGTTTGATCCTTTGGCCACTCCTGCTTTTTACATACAGTATCAGGGCATCAGGTGAAGGCTTTGCGTTCCTGATGAGAAGATCAGTGGTTCAAGCCTTCGCTTCAACAGTCTGCCTTGGTGGGCTCTGACTGTATCATGGCTGACCTCAGCCCCCAAGCTGGACTATGCAAGGAAATTATTTCACTGTGCAATGATGTACTGTACAGTATATGTGACAAAATAAAGACTTAACTTATAGCTTATGAAACTCTAGAACATGTAAAACCTCGTCCCGAAGGCACTCCTGCATTGTTCTCGTTTTATGCATCGCTGTCATGCTGCAGGGTGAATATACCGTATATTTATTCATCCTTCCCTCAACTAACCAATCAACCCCAGCCCTTTCCACTGAAAAGCATCCCTATAGCATGATGCCGCCACCTCCGTACTTCAGCTATATTATAACCAGCCTCAGTAAACATATGTTTCCACAGCAATGGCCTAGAGGTGCGCATGAACAACACTTGTATGCGCCGGTTTGCAATATTTCTGTCAGTGTTTTTAATAGACATCTAGCAAATAATGACATGATTTAACAGGTCAGGGTTCTAGGGCTTGCTAAGCACTACTGTGGCTCATTATTGCTGCAGTCACATTTAAAAAGCTCTGGAGGAGAGAGAGAGATAGAGAGAGAGAGAATTTGAATCAATAGGAACTTGATATACAGGACACATCTGCCTGAGAATACAACCTGACTGTCAATGTGTGTGTGTGTGTGTGTGTCAGATTAGAGGAGTTGTGAAGGCACAAAATGAGGGAGCGCGAGAGAGAGAGAGAGAGAGAGAGAGAGAGAGAGAGAGACAGGGTATTGTGCTAATCAGTAGGTTAGTGTCTCCTGTGGAAGGGAACTAAATGGGGAGGGAGACGAGGGTGGGTTTTTGGGGAGCAAGGGAATACAAGAGTGGAGAGAGGACATTTGTGCTACGAAGGGGTATGGAGAGACAGAATGGATAAAAAAAAAAAAAAACCCAGCATAATTCATGGTCTTCAGAGAGGAGGAGAGTGCATGGGACCTGAATAATGAAAGCCAAATGAGCCATTTACTATGCCGGACAGGTCTTCAGCCGAGAGCTTTCTCAGATATTATTTAAAAAGTTTATCTTATGAATTAACATGGTAGTTACATACCCAGTAAATGAATGAAGTAGCCATAATAATAATAATAATAATAATAATAATAATAATAATAGTGGACATGATGTTCATATATGACATATTTAACTTTTTTTTTTTTTTTTAATTGCCCTCTATGCTCGAATTTCTCCAGGAGGCCTCTCTTATACCACGGACAAAGATGTGATTATAAAAGTAAGGAGCCAATATTGCACACAGCTGCTCTTTCGAGCTGGCACTGATGGGCTGTGTAAGTGGGACATGATGTTCCGTTCATTAGTGACACATGCTCTCAAGTTCTTTTCATCAGTCAGTCTATTTTCTATTTTCTATTTTTTTTTTTAAGTTATTAATAGAAATCGAGATACACTCGCTCATTTTGGATTTCGGAGCCAGGTGTCATCCTGAATTGTTTTATAGATGCTGAAGCTGTAGCGACACAGGCTGTGTTTCATAGTTTGATTATCACTGAAGCCCACGAGAATAAAGACAATAATCACGACGTTCTCCTTGGAGCATATTTTTCCCTGCATGACAGGAGCTGGATGCTGAGTGCTGGACTGATCAGTGTGCGCCGCCGTTGGGGGATGAATCACGCCTTGCCTCAGTCCTATCACGGTTCCTCACACAGCTTTTATCAATCCACGGCAAGGGCCCAGAGGTGCCCTTGAAGAGCGCGTGTGTTCATATTTCTTCTAGCAGTGTCCCCGCTGTTTGCCTTCTGTTTGATGAGGTATGTGCATGTGTGCAGAGGCGTGTGTGTGTGTGTGTGTGTGCGCGCGCGTGCGTGCATGCGGTTGGAATATACCTCCATCACTTTCCAAGACCCTGAAAGCTTTGCCTGTTTTAAAAAAAAAAAAAAACTTGTAGAACAAAAGACCAGTTGAAATGATGTTTCTATAAAAAAAAAAAAGAAAAGGAAAAAAAAAAAACCTGAAGCCATGTTGAAAGTGAAGACGGCAGTGCGAATGCTGCGTACTTATTCATGTGCTTGCTCTAGAGAAATACATTTACTATAACACTGATTGCCATTTTTACTTTAAAAAACACATCCTGCGTATCCGTGGTCATGACCTCTTTTGTAAGGCGAGATGCATGCATGAGATGCATTTTTCCATTTAAAAGCAAATATCTAGATCAGCTTGTTAAACTCTCAGGGGTTTGCTGAAACCATACTCCATTTAGACTCATCTACATATTTAGCATTTTTATAAGAGCTGTTTCATGCTTTGTGATTCTTCCAGATGCCCAAAGGGCATTTCCTTTTTTTTTTTTTTTTATCCTTCAAAAAAGCAAGTACAGCAGAGAAATTCTTCTAAGTCTCTTTGATTCATTTGAAGCCACTGTTATACAAAATTCAGCACCGACGTTTCTGAGCATGGGTTTTTTTTTTTTTTTTTTTTTCTTCCCCTTAGCGAATCATATACAGTACAGGGTGGGTGAAAAGTAACTCAGCATTAAATTTTTTTTTTAATAAAGTCCATATTTCTAATACAAATTTACTGAAACAAATTGTCCTTAATCTCTATTACATAGAAAAGTAAAAGAAAATCTTTAAATTTCAACGTAGGCACGTGAAGTGACGTCCACCGGTTTCCTCAAGCGGCCGGGGACGGATGCATTGGGATATGGCTGAGAACCTCCTGAATCCATGCCTCCAAGTCATCCAGTGCGCAAGGATTTGTTCTCCTCGTTGGCATAGCCCGAGATCTGGACTTCTTAGAGACAATTCATGAAGCCTGCATCATCCCGGCCAGCGTCAGGGAAAATGCAAGCGCAGTAAGAGCAAAATGGGTTGGTGCACCATCCTGCATTAAATTGAGGTCTTCAGTGATCTATACCCATTAAATATCACCTAATTTGTAGAAAGGCGAAGAAGTCCAAATGCATTGGACAAAGGAACACTGCGACATAATGCCATGCTCACATTAATGCCCCAGCAGACTAATATTTAAGCCACGCCACCAGGGGGCCAGTGATGCAGAGTGATGAGAGGACTAACAATTGTGTTTTGAAGGTCTGTCTCTCTCTCTCTCGCTCGCTCGCTCGCTCGCTCTCTCTTTATATGTAGTCCAGCTGTTGCTCTGCTCTGGTAATTGAATGCCTGATAGCTGTCATTGTAACTGAAAGCAGAAAAGGTTTGTCAGCCCCAGAGAGTAGGTTAGGTTCTGTGTTTTCTCTCTCTCTCTCTGCACAAGATGTTAAGAGAGCCGTTCTGCATATCCCCACTCACAACCCGACAATGTGTACGTGTTGCTATCTGTCTCGCTGTCAATATACCTGTCTTAAACAAAAACAGCAGCGCGCACACACACACACAGAGATGTGCATGCGCATGTGTATGCTTATTATGTACTCACATGCAGACATTTTGACACTGCACACAATAGAATTCAGTATTAGCCGCATGTTACCCGTGTCACAGCCTACAGTACATGATTTATATTTTCAGTAGCAGAATATATATATATATATATATATATATATATATATATATATATATATATATATATATATATATATATTAATTTTTTTTAAAATCATCATGATTGCTGCTTTGGCTCATTGGATTAATAAAATCTTACTCTTTAACTGAATGTGAGAGAGCCCTTTTTTTGTGCCAACTGGTAAATCACCCCTCTCTAAGCAAAAGATTGATGCTGGTCTTTGTCCTTGGGAAATATTTATGACCTCATCAGCTATCCTGAAATGAAGAAAAGGGCCACAGAATGTGGACAGTAAAAAAAAAAAAAAAAAAAAAAATCATTTTTCATTCCAGCATTTGGTACTTCTGTGATTAGTGCACATTACCAGGTGGTTGCATCAGATACTTGCAGGAGAACATTAGCAGTGAACAAACACAACAGTTTAATTTGAGTATGTGTGTGTGTGTGTGAGAGAGAGAGAGAGATGGGAACAAAGGAAATTGGCCAGCTAATGTGACTTAAAAAAGTAAATCTCATTAAAAAAAAAAAAAAAAAATGTTAATGGCAAATAGACAAATATTCCTGCAGAGATTAATATGGTTCAGCTGGCAGCAATTCTTTTAACCCGAACTCATACATTGAGTAGCTTCTCATTTCTTAAAAAAAAAATAAATAAATAAAAAACATCCCGGAAGATGTATCCTGTGGTTGTGGAAGAAAATATACTGTGTTTTTAGAAGGGTCGGAATATTGTTATGCATCAAACAATTTTTCTTTCCAACGAAGAACATTAATGAAATGACTAAAATTGAATTAAGAGCTGCCCAATGTATTATTGAAACCTGGAACGATAGCCATCACTGAGATCACGTAAATGCTTCGTGAAGTAAAACTCAACAGTAAAAGCCAGAGCTACGGTAGATCAAATAGTGAAAGTAAGAGCAGTTCTATGCACACACATTATGACGTATTGGGACCAAACAGCTGTGTAGCCATAAGAAAACCACTTGTTAGGGAGACTAAAGAATTTGTTCGAGCGTAAAGATTCGACTTTATAGCAATGGAAGAAAGGTCATGTGGTCTGATGAGGTCATGCATAGTGTCCACTGTACAAGCCTCTGGAGGCAAGTGCTATGATCTGGGGTTGCTTCAGTTGCTCAGGTCTAGACTCAGCAACGTTATGTGGCAATAAAATGGAGTCAAGCGGCGACCTGAATGTACTGAATAACCAGATTTTTTTTTTATGGATTCTCCAACAATGCCAGAATCCATTGGGCTCAAATTGTGAAAGAGTGGGTCTGGAAGGATGACCACCCATTTTTACACAACTGAAAGATATGATGACGGCTTGACTGAATGGTGTGACTATGCTGTCATATTGACCAAACTCTCGACAGGAATAAATGTTATGGCTTGCACATGTTTGCTAAAACAATTTTACAGCAATCGCAATAGCATGCTGTAATCAACCCTAAAGGTCACCCAACAATATACATGTTTTTTCGCCATCCTGTGCAGCTAAGCATCTTAACTTTAATTCCCCACAGATCCAGCGAGGCATCCACTGACACGGTTATTATATGTTGATTAGGGAAGCATGAAGTACGTTATCACAAGACCGACAATCAGAGAAACAGGTTCAGGTGTGGTGTTTCAGTCAAAGGTCAATTGTAGTTGACCTTTGCAGCATCTGATTTATCACTTCCAACCTCATACCAGAAAAAAAAAAAAGAGGAAAAAGTATGAAAACCCCATTAAGACCATTCAGTTTCCAATGTTAACTTTATGATAATCGTCATATAATGGTCAGACTAATTAATTAATGAGCTGCAGCAAAATTAATGTGTTATAGCCCATTAGACCCCAGTGGTAAAGATGGCAAAAATGAACCTTAATTATTCAAACTATTTCCTAGTCCTAAATGTGATATACAGTAGAAATGAACGAGTTAGTTAAATGGTAAGTGTCCATGCTCAGTGAAATACATGACTTTTAAATACAGTGTGCTTTCAAACTCAAACGCAGCCATTTTAAAGGGATAGTTTATTTTTTTTAAATCGGAATTAAGGTGCATATACAGTAGACATGACAATAGGTCTTGGTTGTTCAAAATTTTTCTCTGCACATCAACCATGAAGTTTGTCACCTTTAACACAAGTGCTGTGTATAATGCAATCAGAGCCAAATTCTACAGCCATCTTTCCATGCAAAAATGCGTTCTAACGTATTGCTGAGTCTCATATGAAGCTAAACTGAGTTGGTATCTTTCAAAGCAACTAGCCATATGGCTAACAAGGAATAGTTATATGGCTAACCAGAAGTAGCCATATGGTTAGTTCCAGGGGGGAAAAAGTGAGTTAGATTTGTACTTAAAGCACTAACCTTGAAATCCATTTTTGCACAGACCAAGGGTTGTGGCGACAAACTTCAAAGTTGGTGAGCAGAGCAATAAAATTTTTTTCGGCTGTTCCCGTCAAGGGAATCTATATTCATATGAATCCATGAATCCTATATTCATGGTCAAGGGGGCGTTGGTGGGGGGGGGGGGGGGGTGCTCTGGAGACTATCTCAGGAGACTTGGGTCACGAGGCAGGGTGCATATGCCAATTAGAATTGGAATGCCAATTAGCCTAATCTTCAGGTCTTTAGACTGTGGGAGGAAACTACCAAGCACGGTGAGGACATGCAAACGCAATGTTGTGTCTGGCTGGGAATCAAACCTGGACCCTGAAGGTGCAAGATGACAGTGCCACTACACCACTGTGCTGCCGCCTGTTAATAACCAGTCCTATGCACAAAAAGCTTACCCATGCATAACATTAATTTTACTGTACACAAACCCTGATTTTTCAAAGCATTTAAGATTCACTTGGTTCCCTTCACAGTGTGGGCCGCTTTACATACAGCAGCACCCTATGTTTTTCCTCATTGGTCTGTTCTGAAGGTGCATCTTCATCTAACGAAATGACCACGCGATATAATCTTGAGCAAGCATCCTGGATTCAACTCCAAAATCAAACCAGAGCCCTTGATTGTTAGCGAAAAGGGTATTCTCAGAGACATGCGTCTCAGTTTGGTGACTTGCATGGTCTCGAAACAGAAGGCTAACAGGGACCACAATATATGGATGAGATCCTATTTCTGGTTCTTAGGAAGACTGAGACACCTTGCCCGCATTCAGAAAGGTGTGTGATGTCCTTCAGAGTGCTGTGGTATGCTGACATAAGAGAGACATGCTGTGTAGCAGTCGGTGGCGAATGGTATTTTTGAAAATCAGACAAAGCCCCAAAGTCTTTGCCCAGCATTCACCTAAAAGGTATAACACACTGCTATTATCTGAATCTGTAACTGTGTTGAATGTTCCAAACGCCATGTATTATTTATTTAAACACAAACTTTTCTTTCAAATTTTCTTTCTTTTTATTTTTAACCTTCTAGTTAGAAATGCCTGCAGAATTTGTGAATCCAGACTATAGCAGTTAAATGATCAATTAGTTCACAATTTGTATAATCATAGACTACTGTAGTGTATTGTGGAAGCACTAAGCGCATGTACAAGTACTGTATTATACATAGTGTTGAGGGACCCTAGAGGAAAGACAGTGTAAGCGTAAGGGAGCGGGAGCATGTGTAGCCTCTGGGGTTGCTTTCTATACAACAGTTAATCTCGGAATGCAAGTACCCTTTTGTAACCCTGCATACTGCTAAGACCGATTATATTAGGCTTCAAGGCACAAGGCTGTATAATAGATTATTTCATTTCATTGCAATGACAATAATGCATCATATACAGTACAAATAATAGTGTCCTCTTCTGAATTTTTTTCTTTTTTTAACCCTACTGCAAAAACACAGTGGACTAGAGAGAGGACAAAAGGTATGCATTTTGGAAGGCATACGAAAGAAAGCATTTGTGATTTGGCTTCGGAGCAATAAGCCATTTCCAGACATTGTAAAAAGTTGAAGTAAAACAGAGAAACTAAAGTGCTAGGTCATTGTCAACTCGGTTTGGGGTGGGGGGGGACAGGACACTGATGTATAGCTCATGCAGTTCATTTTCATGTGCTTCAAAAAGGGGTTTCCTACAGGGTGCATGAACAATTGTACCTTTGTAAAACTCAGAAGCAAAAAAAAAACATACCTAAAAAAATCCTTTCTCTAACAAACCAAGAAGGTTGAGGCATGCATGTTTTTTTTTTTCTCCTTTTGCTCAGAATTTTCTCATACCAAGCTCTGATTCTCTCTCTCTTGATGTTCCCACACAAATGCTCATGATCCCCCTGATGCGTTCACACTGAAAATATAACGGGTCGCGGGTGGACCTGGAGCCTATCCCAGGAGACTTGGAGCAGGAGGCGGGGTACACACTGAATGGGGTGCCAATCCATCGCAGGACTCACACTCATTACGAGGAATTTGGGAACAGCAATTAGCCTAACCTGGATGTCTTTGAACTGAAACAGGAGTACAGAGAGGAAACCCACCAAGCACGGGGAGAACATGCAACTTCCATGCACACAGACACCAAGGCTGTATTTTAATCGAACCCTTGACCCTGAAAGTGCATGGCGACAGTGCTAAGCACTATGCCATCATTCATTACCATCATTCCTGCCGTGGAAAAATCATTGAAAAATTTTGTGTTTGGTTCGTCTCAAGGATCCTTCATCAGATTTCAGATCCACATTTCTGCAAAGCTGCTTTGCGAGGTAGAAAGGTGAAAACATCCTACAAATAAAAATGACAATGGAAACTGAGATCTTGAAGGACATGAGTTGCGAGGTCTCGGCTAATGAAACAATGATTTCAGCTCAGCCAGATCTGGCTGACAAGTTGTTAAATCTCCTAGAAAGCAGCAGTGTGCGCTAGTGACAGGGCTTGAGGTACTGTATGTGTGAAAAGTGAAGCTTATTACACCCCATTTGCTCTTGTACACATACATGCTAATGCAAGTATGCCAATGAAATGTGTTATACTGGAGGTAATAAGGTCATCTACTGATTACTGAAAAGTCAGCTGTACCAAATACATACCAAATATGCCATGCAGTAATGGCATAACCCAATGATGCAGCATAGCACAGGCTATGACATGTTCAAAAGTTCAACCACCATGTTGCATAGCCGACTGCGTTGGTCAGTTGTTATTTTAAGACATAGAGCTGTTGTGCAAACGTTCTTGCAAGAACAGTATCGTCAAGAGCATTTGCAAAACCCATCAAGCGCCATGATGAAACTGTCACGAGTCTCTCATGAAGACCTTCCCAGGAAAGCAAAACCCAAACCCAAAAAAGGTCATTTACTGTAGCATTATCAGCCTCAGAAATCACTAATTAACAAACAGAACCTCAGATTAGAGCCGTTATGAAGATCTTTTTACAGATCTTTTTGAGAAGTAGCAGACACATCTCAATATCAACTGTTCAAATTAGATTATTGGACACTTTCAGCATTGTTTTTACAATGAAAAGGAAAAACGGTACCAGTTTTGACTGGCAATGTATACCATTTTTGACAGTATCCTGGTACGTGTTTCATAGTACAGTACATACCGTAGTATTTGTAATGTCATACCAGATTGTGTACCTTGGTTTAACCATCTACAGTACCTTTATGTGGGGCATGTACTATATCAGCAAATAAGTACTATGGTACTGTTAAAACTACCATGGTACTGTAGACAGTGGTAAACTTGATAATGGATCCACCATGAAAAATGCTTATAACAGTACAACACTAAGTTTCAGTTTCTGCTTATTCCTCCTAGTCTGAATGTACTGTATATAACAACCATAAGTTGCTGTCTTGGTTTATGGACAGAATAATGGAGGGCTACTAAAGGGCGTTTGTCTTTTGGACCCTCAGGCGTGTACAATAATAATAAAAAAAAACACTACTGTGCATACATGGGCATGATGCAACCAGACAACAAGAAGGGCTAATACTGTAATATAGCTAAAACTATATGTAGACCATGAAATTAGAAGGTGTGTCCAAACTTTTGACTTGTGTATACATACATGGTGTGTATTTGAAATCATGATTTAAATAACCAATGCAATAATAGCAGTATATACTTTTGGCCTTAGAGCAATCATCAACAGACAGAAGACCTTGTCCAGAAGCAGAAACACTGCGGTGGAAAGCGGTCCAAAGTCTTGTCAGGATGCTGTACTGTTAGTAAGGGCCAGATGCCACTGGCATCTTGAACGTGTTTGCATGGCACTGCCTCTTAGTCCTTGCTGAGCAACACCATAAGGAGAGGGCCGCAATAACATGGCATGCCCTGTGGGATTTTGGGGAGTGACAGCAGGAAGCAGGGGCATGAGGGTCATGGGGAACATCATCCCGACACTGCCATGCTGTCTGACTACACACACACACACACACACTCTCATACACAGATCATGACCTGAATTCCAACGTGCATAATGTGGGATACATACTGTGCAATGCTCTTATATAGAGATCACATTCATGAAAACATACATACAGTACCTCTAGCAACCCACTAGACTCGAGAAGTATTTTAGGAGAAATTTTACAGCTCACGGAAATGATAAAATGTCCGATCTGAACCTCCTTGGGCCTTTTCAAGTGAGACTGTGAGTGCAAGAAGCATACTTAAAGGCACTTTCTTTCCTATATTCATGGGCTAGTCTATTTAACTTGGGAAAAAACTGATTTTCGAAAGTGTGGCAGGAAAAAAAAAAAAAAAAAAAAAGGAAGGTCACTCGACTTGATCACTCCAATATCGCTAAACGATGTCCACATGGAGCTCATGTTTAGCACAGTGGCATCGTCATGTTGGAACAGATCATGTTGTGGCTCTCAGTTCCAGTGAAGGGTATTTGTAATAATACAAGATACAAAACTATTTTCTGTGCTTCTCATTTCAGGAAGATCCGCAAATGGATGTGACGGTCAGGTGTACACGGAATTTTACTCTGTATACTGTAGTTGTCAGGCCAGAATCAGCAAGGTCACGCGTACCAACATGATGGAGGCGAACTATAACTCCCAGCAGACACATTCTACATGGTCAGTGTTCTAAACACATATACACCGCTGTACCCAATTACACCTGTGCATAAATAGAACTCCGTTAATGAGAGACTTTGAGACATGTACATTCTCGTGAGATAATCCAGATGTTACCGAGCCTTGTTGCTTTGACTCACTAATTGTGTTTGATTTTTTCCGTAGTTTGGTGTACCCATGACTGAGCCTCTGCATGGTTCGAGGAAAATAAAAGACATCTTGGGGACAATTCCATCCTTCTGTACGTTGTACCATTATAATAGCGTTGATGCAATAAAGGTATCCTGGATATGATATTTCAATTGGGATTCAATTTAAATCGACCACAGAAATAATGTCGAATGCTTCAGTAGCAATCTTCCAAATGTTTTTCCGAGACTGTCTTTTTTTTTTTTCCAGGAGAAATTCCCCAAGCCTGACACCTCCCCTGTTTCTTCTGAAACGAAACAAAATGTCAGCAGCAGAACAACGGCAAGGAAAAGTACCCCTTCTAGCAACACACCGTCTTTTCTTTTCTCAATCTTGAAAGACGTACAAGTCTGACATGAACTTGTTTATGCATTTCATTTTTAGGTCCATAAAAAAAACAAAAAACAAATGCTGGCACTTTTCGCGAGTGTGTCCCAAACACAAACTTTTTAAAAGGATCCGACTGTGGTGTTCATCTTTCGCTTCCCGGAATAAGAAAAATGATTCATCAAGTTCTGGCAAATACTATTACTGACAACAAAGTGCTACTGTATGATGATCATTTTAGTTCTGAATGGACTGTTGGGGCAGCCAAATGTTTCGGTCACAACATTAGAAAATGTCTAGCCTGCCTCTCTAGAGCACTTAGGTATTAGGGTTTTAAAACAAAGCCATGGACTGCTAAGTGGCACAGCCGTAAATGCTCACCGCTATCACCCAGGATCGATCGGAGGGCTCGCTCTAGGCTCCCGGTTATGCTACAGCCGTAGCACAACTGGGAACCTAGAGAGAGCAGATAGGAATTGGTGTCTTTGGTGAACCAGGGTGGGCATTCACACACTCACATCAATCATAGTGACACTTGCCAATCATGGGCATCTACAGTCTAAGCAGATGCAAGCAGACGGGTCCTCCGGGTGTGTTACGCCACCCTTAACAGTGTAAGTTTAAAAAAAAAAAAATGCGGTTTGTGGCTTCACCTGCACTGGTGGAAGCATGTGTTGGCCTACGCACTCCTTGGGGTGTAGTTGTCACTTATTGACCCATCATGATGGGTTGGAATTGAACCAGACAAAATGGGGTATATATACAGTATAACTAAGGAAGTTTTTAGCCATTTTCACTATAAATTTAAGGCCTCGGGGCCTCCGAGTGGCGCAGTGGTTAAAGCGCTCGCCCTATCATCCGGAGATCGCTAGTTCGAATCCCGGGTGGTGCTGTAACCTCTCGCAGCCGGAGGTCTAGAGAGAGCTGATTGGCCGAGCTCTCTCAGAGGGGAGGGATGAGAGGTACTTAGTGCTCCTACATTAATCACGGCTCTACAGCCAGTCAGGGGCGTCTGTGAGCTCGCGCAACGGAGGGAGCGGATAGCGCTGTCCTCCGAGTGTGTTACTCCGCCCCCAACGGTGCGCGAGCGAGCAGTTCGAAAAGATGCGGTCGGCTGGCGTCACGTGGTTCGGAGGAAACACGTGATAGTCTTCGGCCCTCCCGGCTGAGTGGTAGTAGTAGCCTTAATGTGGGAGCCCCCTAGTGACGGGGAGGGATTGGACACGACTAAATTAGGGAGAAAAATCGGGGAAAAATCCAAAAAAAAAAAAAAAAAAAATTTAAGGCCTCGTCATGGTTGAACTATTTGAGATATCAAAAATATCTTCAAAATTTTGCATCCTTAATGTCTTGAGATCATATGGAGATCAAATCCACCAGTAGGATTGTATCAAATTCCATTATGTGCGATTTGCAAACAAGCCAAAATAAAACTGACTGCCTGTTGACTTGAGCCCATGACATGCATAATGAAAGTTGTAAATGTGGACAGGGTTTTACATACATATGTGCAAGTGTATGTGTATGAGAGATGCAGCAAAATCTCCAGTAAAGGCGGGTGCCACGCCCAGGGCCCAGTCACTCAGGAGTCCTAATGGCCACAAATTTCCACCTGTATGCGGATTCTTATGTCTTTTTAATCATGTTAAGATCTCCAAAATGCCCTGGATGGATACTATGTTGTCATAGTAGGGCCCTAAAAAAAAAACTTTTAACAAGTACAGTCAACAAGTGTTCATCATCATTATGGCTAAAGGATAGAACGATTCCAAATTCCTGTTAACTCAATTTCTTTTTCTGTATTTTCTAACCAGACTCTGTTATGGCACTAAGTCAATAGTGTCAGCACAGCTGGATGTATTTGCCCATCTAGTGTTTGTTTGCCTGGTATCAGACTATTGATTAAGTCTAATAAGGGCTATAATAGGAGGTTGTGCTAATCTTTAGTGGATACGCAAAGTCACTAAACCGACAACTCGGTTTTAGACACACATCCCCAACGCCCTACACTTCTTCTCCCTCCAGACACACGCAGAGTGCATGATTACACGTGGGTTAGCGTGCGTTTGAAAATAGAACCCGGCAATCAATTACCTCTCTAATTTGTATGCAAATTAAGCAGGTTATTACTTTTTGTTAATATTAAAATATTTCCATGTCGGATGTGATTAATGCCGTAAACCCCACACACTCACCGTGCTTCCCCTCCCCCCGCTTGATCTCAGATGGCATTCTCTATATGGCATGAGGAGCTGGCATGCAGATAGACCCAATCACACAGGTGGCTTGGCCCATTCTATTTCCCACAATTACTCGTTTCTGTTTGATTTGGAGAGCACTGCTTCCGGGCAGCGAGACACCAAAGCGTTAATTTAAGATTTGCTCAGAAATCGCTGCCTTTCTCCGACTAATATCATGTTACAGTCTCCTTACAGATGTTGTCTGTCAGTAGGCGGTTTGGCCGGTACATTGCAGTCCGACAAATGACAACATCTGCTTGTTGACAATAGATTTTGTGGGCAAAGCATGACATTATCATCTAAATTGTCTTAGTTGTTGCAGTTTATTCCAGTTTCATCACAGCTAATCAAGCGTGATCTTTCTGAGCCATTGAATTAAGCTGCAGGTTTTATCCCTGTGGTATACGTAGGAGCCAATTCTGCCATGTCAAGATTTGTTTACTTTGCAAACAGATGTAACATTGTCATAAACACACACACACACACACACACACGCACACTAGAATTGGTGAGACAGTACTTTTAAATTCTTGCCAGCACTACTACCGCAACCTTCATTGGCTTAAATTGCTCACTTATTCTCGGCTTCATGAAACCTTAAAAACAAAAAGGGTCAATATTGTAATACCCATATAGAGTAGAATGAAATTAAAACCACTTTAAACATGCAACCTTTACCAATTCTGCAATAAATCAAATGTGCCCATTCATGTGCTTAGGAAATAAAGGAAGATGCACACACTCGTGTACGGATCCCTTTTACGGATCCCTGTTTGGATCCCTGTTTGTCACCACACACACTGCTTGTCTTGTTGAGCTGCTGTCTGTATTACAGAATATCATGAACCATCACGACTTATCCTGTAACACATTTTACTGGGAAAATTTGGCAACGAACATCTACCTGCCAAAACCCCACAGCACTGGATATCAGGCAGCTGCAGCGCGGAAACTCGTGCTCGAATCAACCAGCAGTAATAAACAAGCGAAGGACGACACGGACTGGTTCAGGGGCAATTCGGAACAGCTTAGGAGCAGTCAAAAGGACTCCGTGTGTTGTTTAATATGATATGACATTATCAGGTGTGTTTTCCTGATGAAAGTTTTAAATGCACGTTTTGGCAGGCAGCTGCTCTCTCCTCTTTCCACTCCTGAGAACAAAACAGACCCATGCTAGCAAAACTAATTGGTTAAAATCAATTGCTAATACTTGGTATTTATGAGCATCGATGTAGGTCTATATTAGAAATGTGTTCTCTTCAGTCTCTCTGTTCTTCCTCTTTACTTACTTGGGATTCTGCTGGTGATGGCCTAAAATTCTCTCTCAAAACAAGTCACACACAAATCGCATGTGCAATGAATGTTTTGACGTTGTTTAGACAGGACGTTAAGTGTCTCACAGCAGGACAGCTATTATACGTAGTTATTAACATGACACATGATAAGATTGGGCATTATTGATGCTTCAATGATCCAAGACAAAGAATAATATGAGATGCAGTTAGGTTTTCTGGAAATAAAAAAAAAACAAAAGGATAGAATTTCCTCTTCTTTTTTTTATTTTTTATTTTTATATTATTTCTGGTGTAACTGCTTTATCCTGGTCATGGTGTTCTAGGAAATACACCATGGATGGCAGGATAGGACATCCCGCACATTTTCATTAACAAGTTCATTAACAACTTTGGGGGGGGTTTAGCTTAGGTGGCTAAGAGCTAAGGATCTCGGTTGTTGGTTTGGGGATCGGAGGAACCGAGTTCAGGCCCCACCGTTGATCCCAAGCCTGAATGAAAAAGGAGGGTTGAGTCAGGAAGGGCATCCAGAGTAAAAACCTGTGCCAAGTTGTTGTGGGGACTGATGGTCGGCTGTGGCGGCCCGTCAACGAGAGCAGCCGACAGGCTAACAACAACATGAGCACTTTGGGGAAATTTTAAATAAGCAATCAGGCACTTGGAAAACATGCGTAGACATGTTAATATAGTATGTAAAAGGTCAGGGATGCATCATACTGTACATTAACAAATATACCAGGTGAGGATATTTAACAAAGCCAGTTTCCTGTGTTTAAATTTATAGATTTGTTTTTTTTTTTTTTTTGCTGAGCATGGTGCTTTTTGGGTGCTTTAAGGATCACTAACGTTTAACTGGCTGAAAAACTCCATATAAGACAACTTGAAAGCTACAGAACGGGGCTTATAGGGGCAAGGTTTTTCCACAATTAGACTGAGAAAACCAACATCTTTACTTTCAGCAAAATGATCAATAATTTTTAGTTAATTAAGTTTTAGCTATGCTTAAAAAAAAAAAAAGACATATAGCTAGGTTTTAGCAACAACTAAAACTTAAACTAAGACTTTAAACTAAAATGTTATTTTCCACATCTTAAATGGGATCTGTTTTGCAACATTTAGATAGATATTTAGCTGGATATCCAATGTCTATGTACAAAAATAAATAAATAAATAAATCCTGTTTTTACATTGTGGTATTGGCCTGGGCTGCAGCTGCTGCTTTGTGCTTCCTGGTGGTCGGCATCCACTTAGTTGCATCACTGCCACCTTTTGGGCTTGATCTCCATCATCTTCCTCTCACTTCACATCTTCTTTACTAGACCTGTTGCCCTTACAAAACCCATCAAATACTTTTTACCTTGTCCCTCTTGTACCTTGTCTCCATTTTCTTAAACACTTTCCGCAAATTCTCATTGCTTCAGTTAGATTTTTACCCTATTGTGACCTCATACAAGAACATCCATTGCCCTGGCTTGTCACTCTTTTCTTGTAGTAAAAGATTTTATCAAGCAAACGAGTGTGGTAATTTTATCAAACACGTTAGACCCATGCTTCTATAATCACAAAGCTTACTGTTATGCAAATCAGAGATCAAAGACAATTATTCAATCAGTCACGACGCGTAACCAGGGTGGTGGAGCATATCACTGTGCACAGCTCATCTCAATTAATTCCCTGTGCATTAGCTTTTCGCAAATGGGAATGTTTGGGAAAAGAATGGCGCTCGAATGGTAGTGTTGGGTGCATTAGGATAAAGCGCACAGAATGATGCACCCAACATGCATAGTGTCCAAAGAACAAGTCTCTGGAGGCAGTCTGATGATCAGGGGTTGTTTCAGTTGCTCAGGGTTAGGCTCAGCAATGTTATGTGGCAATAAAATGAAATCAGCTGATGATCTGAATGTACTGAATGACAGGACAGACATATACCTGAACCCAAATTGTGAAAAGGTGGTAAAAGGAATCATTTTCACACTTGCATCACACAGAACATTGCAAACTATAATCAAACTTACAGCCAATCAAAAAAAAAAAAAAACAATGCAGAATATACTTTTCAGAAATAATGCATATGTAAATATTGTTATTATATATACACTGTCATTACAAGTCTTACCTTATGCATTCACGCTTCACTCACATTCACATTTCGCACATATATTATGAAAGACATAATGGATTGACAGCTGTTGATTTAGCTGGCTGGTTAAAGCCCATCACTGTTGGAAAATGATGAAGAACCATATGATTCAGTCAACTATAACAGATGTTTGTCAAGTTATTTCTATATTTAAAGGTGACTTTAACAAGATAAAACTTAGTTTGTCTGATGACAACACATTGTAGGAATTTAACAAGTGCCAGGATTAGAGCTCTTTATAAATGAGTATATTCAGTCCTCTCTGAGTCTCTGAATCACCATTGCTTTCAGAGCTGAAATTCTTTTGCTGGTTACTATGATAATTCTGTATAAACAAACAAAAAAAAGATTTAAACATTTGCCCTTAAGATATCTTGACGGCTGACGGATTAACAGACGAAAAATGCCTCTAACTTGAAATTAAATCTTGTGTAGCACTGTCACTGGCTTTATTATAACATGGAACAATTTTATTATTTCCCCCCAAAACACACACAGCAATAAAGCATTGTCCAACATCCTAAGTGGTGAATGAGACTATACCTTATGGCCAGTTGTTCAAGATCTTCTTGCCCCCTGGTGGGGCAGGTGATGTGTTGGTGCAAGGTTGGCGCTGCCAGTTTGAGGTTGGCACCACGATGGACACAGCATCCAGGAGATGATTCTGGTACTTAATATGCAGATGACACTACAGTCAGCTGCCTCATCCGTAATGGTGACAATTGTGCATACTGTATAGACACGAGGTTGAGCAGCTGGCTATATGGTGCAGTCACAACAACATGGAGCTGAATATGCTTAAAACAGTGGAGATGATTGTGGACTTCAGCACTTCACCCACTCACCATCATGAACAGCGCTGTGACAGCAGCAGAGTCATTCCTGTTCCTGGGCACCACTATCTCTCAGGACCTGAAGTGGGGCAATCACATCAGGACCTGAAGTGGAACAATCACACTGACTCTATTGTTAAAAAGGCCGAGCAGGGGTTGTATTTCCTTCGCCAGCTGAGGAAGTTCAACCTGCCACAGGAGTTTCTCACACGGTTATACTCAGCCGTCAATGAATCTGTCCAGTACACTTCAATAACTGATTTGGCTCAGCTACAAAATCAGACATCAGAAGACTACAAAGGATGGTTCAGACTGCTGAAAGTAGTATTGGTGCTCCCCTGCCCATCTTTCAAGAACTGTATATACAGAATGAAGAAAAGCTCTTTGGACCCCTCACGTCCAAGCCATCTTCTTCTGGAACTTTTGCCGACAGGTCAGTGGCTACAGAGCACTGAACGCCAGGACATCCGGGCACAGGAACAGGAACAGTAGGCAGCCTACCTCATGAACAGTTAAATGTTCTCCCCATGGGCAATTAAAAAAAAAATGGTTATATGTAATATTATGTGCAATAAGGGCTATACTGTGCAGTACCACTGGTATTTATTTGATGTTACCCGACGACTGTGTTGTTGTCATCTCTGGAAGCTTCTGTCACCAAAACAAATTCCTTGTATGTGCAAATTCAGTACTAAAAACCATGGAATAGGTTTTTAGAATAAAATTTAAAAACATGGTGTTTCTATTGGGTCTGGAAATGACTATGCTGAAAAAATAAAAGTTGTTAAAGTTCGCAAAAATACATAAAATAAACAAAACTAAAGAAAGCATGGTTGACTTAAAGGGCACAAATTTGCAATTTAGTAGGGCTTTTTCACACCCAAGACCCAAGGTCAAAAAAAAAAAAAAATGTCCTCCAAAGGCTGCTGGAATCTTACTGCATTGGAATACAGTAGCTGCTCATGGTCACACTGAGGACTTACACAGGTTGTCCATAATAAGAGCAAAAGACACACAGTAGTCATAGCAATCGAGCAGACAAGATTGCGTCTGGAGTGTCTCCACAGCTGGCTGATGCAAGATGTTATGTGAGAAGTATAAAGTATGCAATCCAAATTGTAAAAAAAAAAAAAAAAGTAATTTCACCAAACTATATATATAACTCAACTATATAGTATGTTTTTTTTTTTTCTTTGATTACCTTTTCTGAGCTTCCCATGCTCTTAGTCATCTAAAATGTGACTGGCACTACAGGAGTATAAAGATTCATTTTAAGGGCTTATTTACTGCTGTACATAAAAGCAGATATTTTCCATGCCTACATTGTTTTCTTCAATTTGGTTTAGGAGCACTCTTCTTGAAGGTCAGACATAAACACATTCATTAGATAGGGTGGTATAAGGGCAGAATAATTGAATAACAAGAAGTACAGGCACATACATGCTCTCAAGCATACGTCTCAGCTACTGCACATGACAAGAAAGTTGACATTTTATAAAACAAAATGCGTAATTGAATTCTCAGGCTCCCAGAACCACTCATTCATAATTTGATTCATGGATTATTGCTGTGTCATCATAGTAGAAAATGTGGAATATAGTACATCTCCCAAGATGTACTCTGGTCATTCAGTACATTCAGGTCGTCAGCTGACTTCATTTTATTGCCACATAATGTTGCTGAGCCTAGACCTGACTAACTGAAGCAAAACCCTAGATTATACCACGGCCCCCAAAGAGTGTGCATTGGGCACTAAGCATGATTAATGCATCGCTTCATCTGCTTCCCTCCTTATCCTGACACAACCATAAATCTGGGATAGAGTCAATCAGAACTCATCAGATCATAAGACCAAGTCCAATCCTCATGCTGCATGAAACTGAAGTTTTTTTTTTTTTTTGTTTTTTTTAACAAGCTCATTAACAAATAGTTTTATTGGCACACAGCTGTTTAATCCTAATCCTTTGAGTTCACATCAATCATAAGAATGGGGATGAAAGGTGGTTTAAGAGACTTTGAATGTGGCATGGTTGTTGGTGCGAAATGGGTTGGTCTGAGTACCTGTATTTCCGTAACTGATGATCTATTAGGATTATGAGCTACAACCATCTCTAGGGTTTACAGAGAATGGTCTGAAAAAGAGAAACTATCCAGTGAGTGGTAGTTCTCTGGGTGAAAATGCTTTGTTGATGCCAGAGGTTGGAGCAGAATGGCCAGACTGGTTCAAGCTGACAGACGGACAACAGTAACTAACATCTTGTCACAACCAAAATATGCTGAAGAGCATCTCTGAACACACATGTCAAACCTTGAAGCAGATGTGTGCTACAAAAGTCAAAGACCACAGAAGGTGCCACTCATGTCAGCAAAGAACAAGAAACTGAGGCTACAGTCGACATGGGCTCACCAAAATTGGGCTGTAGAAGTTTGGCTGTTGCCTGCGCTGATGAATCTTGATTTAATAATAATAATAATAATACATTTTATTTATAATGCACTTTATATTTGAGGCAAATCTCAAAGTGCTACAAATTATTTCTGCTCAAAAGCTCTAATAAAAAGGTAAGTTTTAAGACCAGATTTAAAATCATCAACAGTCTGTGGCATCCTCAGATATTCAGGGAGAGCATTCCACAGTCTAGGTGCCGCCGAGCAAAAAGCCCGATCTCCCATGGTATGAAGCTTGGTCTTCGGAGGTTTCAGACGATGACCTGAGACAGAGCGGAGGTTTCGTGAAGATGTATGTGAAGTGATAAGTTCTTTGAGATAGGGAGGGGCATCACCATAGATGCACTGGTGGGTAAGAAGGGCAACCTTGTATTCAATTCTGAATGAAACAGGCAGCCAATGAAGAGATTTGAGGATGGGCGTAATATGATCATATTTACGTGCCCGCATCAGGATCCTAGCAGCGCAGTTTTGAATATATTGCAGCTTTTGAAGGCTTTTTCCAGAAGTCCCAATGAGGAGAGCATTGCAGAAGTCCAGCCTGGAGGAGACAAACGCATGGACTAACTTTTCCGCATCTGCAAATGTAAGTGCTGCACGCAGTTTAGCAATGTTCCTGAGGTGAAAAAAAGATGTCTTACACAGATGTTTGATATGGGCATCATACATCAAATAAGAGTCCATTTTAACCCCGAGGTTAATAACAGATGTCGACAGTGGGATATTCTCACCGGAAAAGGTGATGCTAGTGATGTTGGATGTCCTAACCTGGTGTGGGGTGCCTACTAAAATAGCTTCAGTCTTAGAACTGTTCAGCTGCAGGAAATTTTGCTTCATCCATGACTTTACCTCCTCCAAACAGATAGTCAAAGTGGGTGATGGCGGAGTAGATGAGGAGGTTGAATTTATCCTGAGGTAAAGCTGAGTATCATCAGCATAGCAATGAAATAAAATTTTGTGCCGGCTGATGACACAGCCCAGATGAAGCATATACAATATAAACAACATTGGCCCGAGCACTGAACCCTGAGGAGCACCACAGGTAACACTGTGTGTAGCGGATTTAGCGGCTCCCAGGGCAACATGCTCCGTTCTTCCGGTGAGATAAGATGTGATCCAGTTGTAAACAGAGTCAGAGAGACCTACAGTATGACGTAATCTGTGAAGAAGAATGTCGTGATCAACAGTATCAAAGGCCGAGGTTAAGTCCAACAGAATGAGTAGTGATGGAGAGCCAGCATCCGCCGACATCAGCAGGTCATTCGTGACTCTTACCAGAGCTGTTTCCACGCTGTGACAGGGGCGGAAACCAGACTGGAATTTCTCAAACAAATCATTTTGTTTCAGATGAGACTGAAGCTGTGCAGCGACGACTTTTTCCAGCACTTTTGAAAGGAAAGGGATGTTAGAAATAGGACTGTAGTTTGCAAGCACTTCTGGATCTAAGGTGGATTTCTTAAGAAGTGGCCTGATGACAGCAGTTTTCAGTGAAGGGGGAACATAGCCAGACTGGAGAGAGTGATTTATGATCCTGGTAATCAGGGGACTTATAGCACAGAGGTTGGATTTAACCAGAACTGCTGGAAAAGGGTCCAGAGCACAATTTGATGGTTTCATCTTTCTGATAATGACCTCAACCTCTTGCTGCAAAACGTCAGAAAAACAGCTGAAATGTTGAAAAGTCCCTGGTCGTGGGTCATCCATCAAGTCAGGCAGTGCAGAGGAACTGGAAATTGACGAGCGGATGGTGTCCACTTTTTTCCTGAAAAAAGTAATGATGTTATTGCATCTCTCCTCTGTAGCTTCCAGATGAGATTGAAATTGCGGTTTCAGGAGGCGATTAATAGAAGAAAACAGTTGCTTTGAATTTCCAGAGTTATTGTTAATGATATTTGAGTAAAACTGTGATCTTGTAGCTCTCAGCGCACTTGCATAGGCCTTTTGATGTTCTCTATAAACTTGCTTGTGAACAGCGAGTCCTGATGCCTGTACACATCGCTCAAGAACACGCCCAGCTGTCTTCATCTTCCGCAATTCACACGTATACCAAGGGGCTGAACCTGAGAAGCAGACAGTTCTATGTATGACAGGGGCATGGAGATCGAGGAGACTGCTGAGGGATTTGTTGTAAAAGTCCACTGACTCGGTGACTGAGGAACATTCAACAGAGGAGAGATACTGAAAATCTTTGCTCAGAGTGTCTGGGTTGATCTTTTTCAAATTTCTGTAACATATTTGCCGTTTTGTTTTAGTGGGGGAACAAGGGAGTGACAGCTCCATTGAAATGACATTGTGGTCAGACATCCCCAGATCATACACCAAAAGGTTGCTAATAGGGACAGAATTTGTAATAACCAGATCCAGGATATGACCTCTGGAATGTGTAGGAACATGAACATGTTGTTGAAGATTTAGGCAGTCCAGTAGATGCAAAAACTCAGCTGCTAAATCGCAGGAGGGGGTGTCTACATGAACATTAAAATCACCAAGTATAATAGTGCTGGAAGAAGTGGTACAGAAAGATGTAAGAAAATCATAGATCTCTGTGATAAACACTGGGTTTGGTTTAGGGGGTCGATAAATAAGCAGTATTGTGATGGGAAGAGAGACTTTACATTTAAATGCAAGGCATTCAAATGAAGACAGTGTAGGCACAGGAAGGGGACACAGATCCAGTTGCTGTCGGTATAGTACAGCTAAGCCACCACCACGTCCAGTGCTGCGGGCTTTCTCCAGGTAGCTATAACCGGGAGGACACGCCTCATTTAATGCTAAAAAGACCTCAGGCTGATGCCATGTTTCTGTTATACACATAAAATCCAAGTCTTTGTCCATAATATGATCTTGTATAAAAACTGATTTATTTGAGAGAGATTGTGAATTAAAAAGTTCAAATTTGAACATTTTCGGTGACGTATATTTCTGTAATGGCCGTAATACACTGAGATCCACTCCGCGTTTTCTATCCAGCTTTGTGAGTGTTGATCTCGGAAATTTTCCCGAACTGTCCGACAGAAATCTCGCGGTGCTTCTCGCAGTGTATTCCGAGCTAGAAACACCTGGAGCGTCATTGCTCTGATGACGTGTTTGATGAGCGACATCTGTCCATACAGATGGAATGGATGAAGCAGGACAGCCAGGCTGATGGTAAACAAACTTTCGCCGAGTACTTCTATGGATGTAGCGTGTTCGGCGCAGAAGTCTGAGTTCTTTTATGACAGCAATACACGTTGGAATGGAATAATTGTTGTGACTTAACAACTCCGGGATAGTGTACTTGAGCTCCATGCCGGTCTCCGAAAAGACTTTCAGTGCTAGCTATCTTCCAAACACGGAAATAGCCAAACAACTGCAGAGGCAGAGAACGAGGCTACCGGACGTCTTTGCAGCACTGAAACACACCCAAAAAACTCCCCAAAAAATCAAGGTAAAAACTAGATAAAAGGGAAAAATATATAATAGCAGTAAAAGTAACAAAAGAATCACAGCAGCAGGAGAAGCGGCGAACAGCCAGCGCCCTCTCCTCCTACTTCTAAGTCAATTAAACCTGCTGCAACATCCGAATGGTATGGTTAAAATGTGACGTAAACAATGTGAAAGCATAGATCCATCCTGCCTGGTATCAGGGATTCAGACTGGTGGTAGTGGTATAATGATGTGAATGATTCTTTTTGGCCCAACTTGGACAACATGCCATGTCACAAAGCTAAAATCAAACTGGTTCCTTAAAACATGACCATGAGTTCACTGTATTCCAATGGACTCCACAGTCTCCAGATCCTCAATTCAATAGAGCACCTTCGGGATATGGTGGAATGGGGGATTGGCACGACAAATTCCCAGCAACTGCATGATGCCATCATGTCAAAATGGACCAGAATCTCTTGGAATGTTTCCAGAACCTTGTTGTACTGTATCATATTGTAATAAGGGAGTATAAAGGCAGTTCTGAAGGCAAAAGGGGACCAACCAAGGTGTATCTAGTGAAGTATAAGAAATGCATGAAACTGACATAAAACTATCATTATTTATACACTTATAAAATATTTCTTTTGTGTATTATCTCTTATATATTATTTCTATTATGTTTATGAATTAGGCATAATTGTAACCACTTCAATTCTCACAACTGCAATGTTCGGAAATCTGTTTAACTTTTAAAATTTCCTTATTAGAGAGAGAAAGCTCAATTAGTCTATAAGAGCCTCTATTTAATATAGCAGACACAGCCTTGATTTAAAACTTGCATTTGCATAAAAACCTCACTACTTAATTTTATTGAAAATGCCTTCGTACCACATTAAAATGTACAATCAGGGACTTCCGGTTAGCAGCCACATGGAGTAGACGTGTTAGAGAGCTGCTCCGATAATTTCGAATTTCTTCACTCCCTTTTTCGTTTCTAAATGTTAAATAAAATCTTTAGGAAACAATAACTTTGTACCTTACCCCACGATCATTTATTTTCCACTTATAATGGCTACCAGGAGTGTTAAAACAGGGAAAAAAGATGACACTGCGGCCGTTCTAACAGTCGAGGCTATTTCTGCGCTGTTAGATAAACACCGAGAAGCGCTAGCGGCTGACTTTAAATCCTCGTTTAGTTTACTGGAAAGTAAACTAGACAAAATTCAGGCCCAAGTAGAGGACCATGGTCAGCGCTTGCCTTCCTTAGAGCTCGCTACGGACGACCTGAGCCAGCGTGTGAGCGAGCTGGAGAATATCTGCTCCAGTCTTCGGGAAAATAACTCGAAGTTAACGGCCAAAGTCGTAGACCTAGAGGGCCGCAGCAGGAGACAAAATCTGCGTGAAGCTACGGAAGGTGGACTCCCTACCGAGTTTTTTTCAAAATTTCTGTGCGAGGTGTTTGGTAGCGAAACGCTGCCATCCCCGCCTGAGATTGACCGAGCCCACCGTGTACCTGCATCCAAACCCGCTTCAGGACAGAGACCTCGGCCCGTCATTCTCCGTGTGCACCGGTACCAAGTCAAAGAGCTTCTGATTCGAGAGGCGCGGCGGAGAGGCAAGCTGGAGTACCGCGGTCAGCAGGTTCGCATCGTGGAAGACTACGCTCCCGAAGTTTTAAGCCAGCGAGCCGAGTATAGAGACGTCATGACGGAGTTATACCAGCGTGGACTCCGGCCTTCTCTCCTGTATCCAGCACGGCTCCGGGTCACTCTCTCTACCGGACAGAAGAAGTGGCTACGCTCGGTAGAAGAGGCGCAAAAATATATAGACAGCTTGCCGAAAACTCCGTAGTACACTAGATTTAAAATTCAGTTTCAACATACAACTACAGTTCTCAGGAAAGTATCCTTTAAAAAAAAAAAAAAAAAAAACTTAAAATCCAGTCATGTTTACGTTTTTCCTGGTAAGAGTACTGTGTTAAAACCTGGTGTGGTGGTTATCATTATTATTTTGTTATTATTCTTTCTATTTTTAATGACGTGTGACTTATATATTTGTTTTCTAGAGTTACAATGTACGTGGGGGGGGGTGTTCTGTGTTTTTCTCTCATTAAGAGATTTCAGTATTGGAGTGTAGAAATGTTTTATTTATATATTTAATTCTTAGTTTATGTAAATTACGTCGGAGCTGAAGATGGGGTGGTTAGCGGCAGGAAGATTTGTCGGGTGAAACTATGGAAGGATGGAAGAGCTTGCTGCTTTGTTTTTTAGCAGCTATCTTGTTGTGTTCGGGGGCAGTGGGGTGCGGGTGGGAGGGGTGGGGGATCTCCAAAGCCAGTACTATGTTAGTTCTGTGTATACAGTGTATGTTGCTCTGTGTTTTACACTTTTGTTTTAAGGCTGACGCTGGGCATTTCAGTATTAGTTATGTTTACATACCCACATCTTCTGTCAAGGAGAATGAATGGTTCTTTAAATTTTGTGAGCTGGAATGTTAAGGGTTTAAACCATCCGGTCAAGAGAAGGAAGGTGCTCTCACACCTTAAACAACTTAACACTGAAATTGCCTTCTTACAAGAAACTCACATTCGCGGTTCTGATAACTCTCGCCTAATGTCGCGTTGGGGAGGGCAGCACTACCACTCAACCTTTCAGGCCAAAGCTAGGGGCGTCTCAATTCTTAATAATCCAAACATTTCTTTTGAGCACCATAATGTTGTTACTGATATACATGGTCGCTATATCATTGTTTCAGGGACAATATTTAATACTAATGTAGTGTTGGCTAATTTATATGCCCCTAATTATGATGATGTTTCCTTCTTTGAACATTTCTTTTCTGCTTTACCAGATCTGGACTCATACTCTCTCATATTAGGGGGGAGATTTTAACTGCTGTTTGGATCCATCACTTGACAGGTCATCGCCCAATCCTATACCACTGAGTAAATCTGCCACGCTACTTCAGTCCTATCTCAGCAGCTTTGGTATCTCTGACATATGGCGCTTTTTTCACATGTTCATCACACTTTCTCCAGAATTTTGGAAAAATTCTGGAGGGATGTCTTTAAAACCTTGTCGTACATATTGAAATGCAATCTTGAACCAGACCCTCTGATTGCTCTTTTTGGTATCACTGGAGAGGAAGATAAGCGTCTAACTCCAGCTAAACAGCGTTTGTTGTCTTTTGCGACACTCCTGGCCAGACGTTCTCTTTTATTCAAGTGGAAGGATGTCACCTCACCCACTCACGCTCAGTGGCTCAGAGATATTATGTCCTGTTTATCCCTGGAGAAGATTCACTACTCAATTCGCCATTCGGACTTGAAATTTCAACAGGTGTGGGGGCCCTTCCTTCGCTTTTTTCATATACATTTATAATTTGATTCCTTTCCTATTTAATATTTATTTAGTTAATCTTTTTTGCATGCAGAACCAAAAACTTCCAGCTCATTTATTATTATTTTTTTTTCCATTTTTCTCCTTTTTTAAATATGCCTGGCGTCTAACCTTTCCCATACATGTATAGCTGGCTTGGAGTCAGGAAGGGGTGGGGTGGGTGGTTTAGGGTTTTATAAGGGGGCTATAAAATGTGTATTGGAACGTTGCATGTTTACCCTGTTATATCCCTGTTTAAAATCAATAAAAATATTGCTTGAAAAAAATGTACAATCACCTTGGCTCTGTTGAAATGTATTGATATTGAGTGGTTGATACCATACAACTAAATAAAGGTAATGTTTTACGTCATGCTAGATAATACTGGCCCAGTTAAAAATATATATCTACTGTAGGAAAAGATTTTACACGTCAGGGCTGTTACTAGATCACCACTCTGCAAATTTACTGTTGCTAAATTAACTAGGATAAAAAACATTGATGTTCATACACAATGTACTGTACATAGCATCAGTGAGTAATGACCTAATTGAAAATATTAGACAGAAAAATCAAAGTACTCATCTAAAAAAATACAGAATGTAATATCTGGTGAAGAAAAGACCAATAAAACACCCATCCACTGAAGAAAAAAAAAAAAAAAAACCTTATCCTCATCCCTTGTCATCTGTAAAACTACAGGCCTAAAAAAATCAAACCTCCCCTTTAGCCAATAAAAATTATTGTAGCTCAGAAGTTATTTCAAATCCTTCAGTCAGTGTTCTGACCTCACCACAGAACTGAAACGGCACTGGTTAAAGTAATAAATTACTTTATGACCTACTACAGACCTTCTGTTGTGTCTACTTGCATGTAACACTTTCTCTTTGTACAGCTTTTAGACAATACTAGATCTGTTTAATAACAGAATAGTTACTATCCATACTAGAACTAGAATGTGTAGCTACACTTATTTTATTCACAATACAATTAATTAGAAAATATATTGTATTGACATATAAAATATTGAATGGTTTGAAAGTTGTGTAGATTTATCACCCTGATGATACTGGATACATTTTTTTGCGTTGTACCGGAAATCGCAAGTGTTTCAGGTCTTTTGACATCATCCACCCTACTCCTGGTGACCCAGCTTGCGTGGATCAAATTAAAGTTGGTTTCCAGGTAGCACTTCAGTACCTTCTCTGCCATGATTCTCCTCCTGAGGTTTTCTCCGCCTCACCAGTGATATTGTGGATGGTTCTGGATAGCTCAAGGGGTCTGGCTAATGGTTGGGCTGCAAAGTCTCTGCAACCAACCCCTACTGGCAAACATCTTGCTTTCCAGCCACTTTTCCAACATTGTCTGAACATCTTTTTAGTAAGCTTCCTCAAAAATGCTTCATCCAAACAATCCTCCCAAGGTACCATCAACACAAGGAGCACAACTTCCTTTCAGATGTTGACACCACCACCACCATGTCAGGCCTCAAAGTGGTGACCATAATGTGTTGCAGGACTTTGAGTTGCCTCAAGGTCCACAATCAGCTGCCAGTCCCCTGCAGAGGCCAGTATTCACAGTGGTGTTCTCACAGGAGATAATGGTTACTCTCTGGCTGTAATAGGGCAATCGCTTATCTTGAGCCAATTGCTTTTTGTCCCATTCAATTCCAGCGCCGATGGACTCTGTGATTGTCTTTAAGACCTGGACAATGCCTCTTTTGGTCATGCCTCCATGTTTTTACTAATTTATTATCTTCAACATCCAGTCCAGCTTGATTCATTCGTATACTCTATTTCTGCTTGGGGCTTTCAACACTCAAAGTAACTCACCTTCTGCTGCTGAGGATGGTCCAAATACTGTAGATACCTCACAGGTTTGAACAGAAATGTAAACATACTACACTACACTTGCTAGAAAATCTGGATACTGTCATTTACTGAGAACTGCTGCTATAAATAGTTTGGCTCTGCAGAATATGCTCATAAACACCACTAGAACATGCTTCGTAGTATATGCATTTACTCTTCTACAACAGAATGCTCTAAGAGTTTATGATCCCACAATCTGGTGTCACCCAGAAGAGAATGGATTTCCTTTCCTTGAGAGTTGTTGCTCTTAGCATTTTCCCCTCATTTCCCACCAGGCGTTTGATCATGCAGGATCTATACGTACAGATTTATGCAAAGCCAGTTTGTGATATGTATAATTGCACAGAAGACACCACTATAACACGGAAATATATCTCATGGTGGTACCCTAATTATTGTCAAACTCCTTATCCCCATATTTCTTAGAGTATGCAGCTTAATGGAAGACTATCAGGGTGGGCTATTGCTCAGATCTGCCAAGTGTTTTGCATGCAGCACAGGGTACAGAGTGTTCTCCTAGAGGTGGGGACAGAAGGAAGAAAGAATATGGGGGGGGGGGGGGGGGCATTGATGAAATGACCAGGAACGCCTAATTAAAGCAGCTGAGCTCAAGTGCATTGATGTATTACATCAATTACGGCCCAGTTCGATAGGTCTGGGCCTGCAAGCACTGCCACAGACACTGAGGCTCCCACCAAACACTCTGAATAAGTAATGGCAGTGTACAGGGAGAGAGGTGTCTGAGACGCTACCCAATAGCAAAAGACACCACTGCGTCAAGCGCTGAATGAGATTTATAAGTCTATATCTACAGAGGAATATTGAATGCAGTGGCTAAAAGAACTAAACTGAAGCAAGTGCTTTTTTTCTGTTTTCCATCTTTCTTCTCAGTAGTTCACATCTGCTTAATGATTACAGAATATCATTCGTTATTCTTCACGAATGCACGCTGGCCCCAAAATCCCAGCCAATGCTATCCATAGGCATTTGACATTTTTATTTCAGACTCCAGATGGCTTCAAAACTAAGAGCAGATTGAATAAAACTTTCCTCAAACTGAAAGGTTGTTGAGGAATTTTTCAGAATTTGTTATTCGCCCATGGATCCAGACCTTTTTTTGTAGAGTTTGTGATTGTGATCCTGAACGTTCAGGTGAGCCTCATCAGTAGCCCCCTCCCAAACTCACACGCCAAAGTGCTTTTTTAAATTTAGATTCTTTTCTTTGGTCTTAGTCTATGCCCTGAGTTCAGAATTATTCGGGTGTTGGGCCTGAAAATTTCGGTAAATCATTTGGGCCAGTAAATAATGTTCCAGAACCCAAGATCTCTCTTCTGGTTTAACTGGTTTTAGTTGCAAAACATGAAAGGATGGAGCACTGCAACTATAATGTGGCCGGTCCAATTTACATGTTACATTCTGATATTGTGTTTTATTGTAATTTGTGTCAATGAATGTATGAGTCAATTTTCTGTGTCCTCCTGTTACCCATATTCCTTTTAGATAACCATTCTCGACCCCTTAGTTTATACAATGTCTGGCCAAAAGAAAGTCACCACCTGGATTTAACTTAGCAAATATTGTTAATTACTGCAGTGATTAATAAGAGATCAAGGCAACATGTTATTTAACCCTAACTGATGCAGTGTGTAGCTTCTCATTTCTTAAACAACCATGTCAGATGACATATCCTGTGGTCATGGCAAAGATGTTACTCTGTTTCAAAAGGGTCACCTTCATCAAAGCAAAGAAAACAACTAAGGGGGTTATTGAAACCTGGAAGGATAGTGGTGAATCGTCAAGACACGGTCAGAAAAACATCCGTGAAATAAAAAAAAAAAAACTGTAGAATCACAGCTATGTTTAATAAATAAGGTAAGAGCATCTCTTGACAAAACTCAAGGGATTGGGAATAAACACCTATGTAGCCTTAAGAAAAAGACTAATCTGTAAGGCTAATCGGAAAGAAAGGTCTAAATTGGTTAATGAGCATAAATAATGGATTGGAAAGACGTAATCTGGTCTGATGAGTCCAGATTTACACTATTCCAGAATGATGGGCACATCAGGGTAAGAAGAGAGGGGGATGAGGTGATGCACACATCATGCCTAATGCCCACTGTACAAGTCTGTGGAAGGCAGTGTTATGATCTGGTGTTGCATCAGTTGGTCAGGTCTAGGTTCAGCAACGTTATGTGCTAAGAAAATCAGGTTAGTGGAATACCTGAAAATACTGAATTTTTTTTTTATCCTGATGGCACGGGCATATTCCAAGATGATGATGATAGGATTCTTTAGGCTGAAATTGTAAAAGAGTGGTTCTGGGAGCATGAGACATCACACAGAGGCCAGACCTTAACCCCACTGAGAATCTTTGGAATGTGCTGGAGAAAACTTTACACAGCAGTTCGACTGTGCCTTCATCAATTAAGGATCTTGGAGGGAATGGATGGAAAAAATGTTGTGACATTGTATACTGTACGTTTATCAAAATGCCACCATGGCCATGATCAAAGCAAAGGGTGTAAAAACGCAAGAAAAAATATTAGTGTGCACAACTTTTCTCTATTGGCATGGCATTGTATATCGGGGTGTCCCCTTGGTGTCGACTGATGTATCTTAGCGTGCTGTGTTGAATATATGCTGTAGTGTGCATTCAGGTTCCTACTGTAACTAATTGGAGGGCGGACTTTCAAGTCGTTGACTTCCTCCGACACATCCAGCGTGGAAGGGAAGTAATCAGTTATGGAGTACAGACGGATGCAAGTGCAGGTTGATTCCACTTTAATAAAAGATAAGTCAAGGCAAACAATATCCGTAGAATAATCCAGTTCAAGGTCGAAAAACAGGCAAGAGTCGAGAAATCGGCGAACCATATAAAACAGGACTAGAACAAACTCGGAGAACAAAACACGATAAGAGCGACACAGAGCGTTTAATTAGGTGAGTGACCTGAATGTCCATAACTGTTGCCTGTGTGTGGGTGGAGTGATGATGTTTAAGTGAGGCTCATCAGTAATGCTTGAATTTGAAGTGGGTGAGTTGGTAAGTGTAGTTCTCTGTGTGCTTTCTTGTAGGCGTTTGTTTGTGTGTATTCCTAACAAGTGTCCCAAAAGTCTCACATTCTCTACTTGATTGCAATTTCTTTGTAAACACACACACACACACACACACAAAATCCGATGCAGAAAATGTTTATCATCAGAGTGATTATAAGCTTTCCCTAACTTATAAAATTTACAATATAAATGTCTTGCTAACATTTTTTCTAGAAATATATTTAGTCAGAAATTTAATGGTGGACAAGGCATTTTATTTCTATAGTCTGTGAGCACAGGATAATATACCCTGACCTGCAGTACACAGCTCATCTAAGATGTTATGGACTCTTAAAACTGTTATATACATGTTCAGAATAATCAACACATTTTTACACATGTAAAATATATTTTAAAGAAATTAGTGTTTAGCACAGTTGCCTTGCACCTCCAGGGTCTGGGTTTGAGTCCTGCCTTGAGTCTGTGTGCATGGAGTTTGCATGCTCTCCTCGTACTTGGTGGGTTTCCTCAGGGTACTCCGGTTCCCTTCCATAATCCAAAGACATGCAGATTAGTCTAATTGGTGTTCCCAAATTGGCCGTAGTGTGTGGATGAATGTGTGCATGTGTGTGCATTATGATGGACTGGCACCATATCCAGGGTGTACCCTGCCCTCATGCAACAAGTCTCCTGGGACAGGCTTTAGTGATGGGTCGTTCATGAGCGATTCGTTCTTTTCGAACGAGCCTTTACGTAACTCGAACGAGTAGAACGAGTCGTCTCAGAGTGATTTGTTCATCTTCTACGAGACGCACATGCGCAAAGCACCGCAAAACCTCTGTAGGTTATGGACAGGAAACCTTACCTTTAGTCTTACCTTTGAGTCTTCTAGTCCGAATCGTTCGTTCTTTTGTAACGTGACCCCCATAGACGCTATGCAGTGCAATAGATTTAAAAGAACGAATGACTCGGACTAGAAGACTCCGTTCGATTAGAAGAACCGTTCAATTCTGTTTTCCGTGTAATGCACTGCATAACGTCTATGAGAGTGAACGACTCGGACCAGAGTATGTCCTTAACTGCATTGTAATATTTTCATTACTGGAACTTGAGTCAACATTTTTATATGTAGATTTGTAGGGGGGTCAGTTTATTTAAAATATAACATTTGATTTTATTCCTGAGCAAAAGAACGAAATGACTCAAAAAAAAAAAAAAAAAGATTTGAAAGATTTGGTCAATTTGATGAACGAGATTCAAAGAACAGAGTCACAAAAATGATCCAAACTTCCCATCACTGATAGGGAAGTCCCCCCCCTATTTACTGTGTTTCCAGTAAAACTTGCACAGTAGATACTCAGTATGGGCAATGTATATATACCCACCACCCCACCCGCTTCTAATTCATCCCAAAGGTGTTCAAGCAGGGATGAAGTCAGGGCTTTTGCGAGCCACTCGAGTTCCTCCACAACAACTTTGGAAAACCATGTCCCTACGGATCCTGCTTTGTGCATACTGTAGGAAAGTGGACCAGTAATTGCTATGGTTAAACCGGCAAGTTTGCTGAGCAGAAGTGCTACATTTAATAATGTGCCGCACAATTGTTGTACTACTGTTCTCTGCTAATGCTTGCTGACTTGCTCTTTGCGTTTGTTATTTGAAGGGGGATAACATGGGGGCAGAAATCGATCTGCAGTAACGACACCACTTTTGCATATAGTTCATTCACCTAATCAGTCTCCAGAGTGTGAATATTGTTTATTTTACACCTTTTTATTTGAGAGAGAGAGAAGCAGTGTGTGTGGGCGAGAGAGAGAGAGAGAGAGAGAAGATATGCATGCTTTTATTTTATTACAGTAATGACATAATAATGAAATTGTACCTTTAAAACAATTATCATAGTTCTTTCCATTCTTTCATCTTATTCACAGTCAATTAAAGAAAAGATCTGATTTATGATTATTGCGTTGCTGCTGATGGAATTCTTCTCTCTGCGCATTTTTGCGAGTAAACAGAACAGACAGGCGGTCGAGAACTTGCATTACTAACGTGCTGGAATTGACTTCCAGCCAAGGTGCATTATTTCTTATCATGTGTGAGTTTGCCAGCTTTATAATTTAACACAAAAGAATTCTTTACTTTAGTACAACAGGCATACGGAAGTGTGTATTTCTTGGTATCTCAGTAAGAGCATATGGCGGACGGTCGCAGGGTTGCCGCCATGGTCAAGTTTTGACATTTTCCAATTTAGATAGCTCTGAAAGGACGGAATTGAAATGTTCCACTTTGGCATGTATCGAAAGGTTGGAGCACTTTAAAGTAATATTAACAACAAAAATGAAAGTGTGAAAATTCTAATTCTAATTCAACACCACTCAGAGATGCCCTGCTACATCTACAATTATAACTTAAACCTGCTTGTGGAAGAAAGAAAAGAAAAAAAATCATTATTACAGAACTATAGGAAATGCTCATCGTCAGTTCGATATCAACATAATCCATGTCAGTTTGTGTCTCATTACCAGAGGTAACAGTCATTTGCAGCAGTGGAATAACCAAAGTATAGTGCGTCTTTGCATGGCTTTGACCGATATCGCGTCACTGTAATATCATTGCTGAAATAACTGCTGACGAAACTCAGTTAGTTTTGTTCTGTTGCTTGGGGTTTCGGCATCTTAAAGTGAACTATGAGCATATATACTGTATATATAAACACTCATACATTAAATATATATACTGTATGTAAAACACACACACACTTATTAAGATTGTTAATTGTAATATAAATCTGTTTGGTAGAAAAACTATTTTCCACTGCCCTCGATCAGCCACAAACTTTACAACAAAACGCAACATGGTGTAGATAACTGTGCTGTGGATTGTGGGGTGGGGCCTCCATGGATCGGATTTGTCTTTCTCCCGCGTTCCAATTGACATCTGGGGAATTTGAAGGCCAGGCAACAACCCTGAACTTTTTTTTTTTTTTTTGTCTGCTAAACCCCATACATCTGCACTGGGTGTTCTGATACCTTTCTATGGTGGACAGCATAAACGTTTATCGCAATTTGTGCTGCACTGGATTTTCCATTGAATCAATTTTACCTCATTGATAATCAGTGTAATTCAACTCACCGGTCAGTGGTGTTAGTATTACGTGTTATGGCTGATTATACCTGATGAACGTTCAAGACTGAAACTTACACCCTCCAAACTCCTTTAGTCCGTGCTTTCCTGGGATGCTGAACTTTACTCTAGACCAAGTTCAGCATCCCGCTTGCCCTGAGGGGCTGTGTGAGGACACAAGCTGTCCATTTGTTAGTCCACTGCAATAGGCAATCACTAAAGCAATTAGCATTCTGCTCTAAAATGCACTTGCAGTTTAAAAAGCTGAGCCCTGGGTAACAAAGTGCTCCCAGAGAAGTTAAATCTGCCCCTAGAGACCTATCCAACTCGTATAACGCTTGCCTCTAAATAAGCTGTGTGATGGAAGACAGTTATTGCATACAGTTTATGTGGACAGTAAAGTGGCAAATTCCGAAAAGCCTCAAAAGCTCAAGCTCAAGTTAGCACTAATAATAAAAATAGTTATGTCTAGATGATTTGCAGGAGGAAACATCATAAGCGTTGTTCACTGTTCTTAAATTGTTCGAAATTTCAGCTCATTGATGTCAGTCCACAACAGCGTATAGGAGTAAGGGCCTGAGCCGCCTGCTAAATAAGGGATAAGGCATGATGCAAGTACAGATATTTAGGTTCATTAAACTTTAACACACAAAAAAATACTAGATACATGAACAGGGTTTTGAGCTACGTGTTGAATAAGCTGAGTGTTCAGTGTTAGCTTATTGTTCTAGCTTTATTAGCTTAGTGTTCAGATTAGCTTGAACTAAACCATATGTAATATGAATGGATAACAAAACAGCAAACAGCATGAATATAAAGTACAATATTTGAGTACACTAATGAGAGCTAACAGAACAAAACTGAAAGCAGTGTAAAACAGAACATTTCACGAAGGTACACTGCCTGGCCAAAAAAATGTGTCTATTTCAGAAGGGCCAAATCATTGAATTACGTATTGATAGGGCTGAATTGTCAACTTTGTGTAAAAAAAAAAAAAAAAATTAAAAAAATAAAAATACAAAATACAAAAAATGTGGACAAAGAAAAAACAAAACTTGAATGGAAATCACAAACACTGGGTAAAGTTGCATGATAAAAAATTAACAGTAAACCTGAATGCACTGAATGACCAGGTCATCACATCTACAGAGATTAGATTGATACATTCCCTGATGGCACGGCCATAATCCAAGATTTCAACTGTAAAAAAATGTTTCAAGGAATCATTTTCACTTTATTTTTAATTTTTTTGGCCCCAACCTCGCATACACACCGCATGTTACTATAGGTATCCACCACAAAAACCCCATGTTCAAAAATCGGCTTAGTAAGTTGAATGAAAGTTGAAAAAAAATATATATAGCTTTAAAATTGCATTTGTCTCAGGCAGAGCCTTCTCATGGCCAAGGAGCTCATTAGTATGTGCACCATCACACCAGTAGCAAACGGAATTCCTAGAGACGTGGTCCGAAATGTGTTCTCAGTTCTACTATGATGAGGTGAAGGTCTCGATATTTTGTTTCACCTGCCAGGAGTTCACAGAAGAAAGCAGAAATGGAAGATGAAATGAAACTGGATCATCATACAACAATTTTTTCTGGCTTATTAGATTATTGGTGTCGCATTATGGCAGAATGGTTGCATTAGTATAAGGTTTTATTACCACAACATACTTTTTCAAAAATATTAATAATTTTGAACATGAATGGGTAATTTTTTTTTTTTAGATGTTAACAAGGATGAGTGGAATACAGCCTGAGGTGGGAGCCAGACTGAAGTATAAACAGTACTTCTTGTTTTGATGGTAAATATTAATATTAGACTTTTTCAGACTGACATTTCAAGTTTATATGACCGTAGACTGTATTTTGACGTCACTAGTAAACAGTAAATGGCATCTACCCTCTTTAACCTTTATCTACCAGGCTGCTTAAAACGCAAGTTAATAATTGCCTAATGTTAAAAACTCAGTTTTATTCAATATAAATAAGTGTAATCAGACGTTCTTTCTTGCTGAAAGTGCTTGTGTGTCTGGTTTTGAATGTGGGTTTTTGGCAGGCAGTTGCTCTCCACCGTCTTTCCAGTACTGCGGACTTTCACCCCCTTCTGACTAATTGAAGATTGCTAGAACAACACCTTTGGTGCGAATTAATACATATAATTAAATGTCTCAGAGCTGTTATGCAGTATATCACCACACGCAGAATGGCTCTCAGCCAATCAGATCCTTCGGTCGGAAATGACTGTTGCATGCTGCTCTTTTCAGCCCAGTTAAAGGTAATTTTTGGTGGAAGCTGAAAGGCTTCCAAAACAATGGTCCATTCTGATCGCACTGATCGGTGCTCTGCAGATAGAACCTTTGAGTGATTCATTGACCTATGAATCATTCAAGCATAAAAAAAAAAATAAAATAAAAAATCTAATTTAAGGCATGAACCAGTGAGAAGGAGGTGCAGATGATGACAGATGATCCTGATGCTGAATGCTGATTGGTTGGAACAGACAAGAGGGGAAATAAGGTCGCTGCTGCTCATCATTTTATATGAAGAAATAAAGGATCGGCCATTGAGACTAACAATTGTATGAGACTAACACCTAAAAGGTAGGTGAAGCACGAGACAATAAGTGACAACTATATTATTATTATTATTATTATTATAAAATTCTGTCAGTAAGTAAAGGAAATAAATTAATGTCATTAAAATGCACTAAAAGATAGTGGGAACAAATTACCGTCTAGCAGTAATGTACCATGTTATACACTATTTATTATGATTGTCAACATTTATTTAATATAACAAAAATAATTTGTTAGCGTTCCAAGATGTTTGTCCATAGTACCATTTTGTATCTGGATACGTAGAGGTGCTCGAATCAGAAAGGCTTGCTTAAAGATGCAAAATCCCATTTAAATTGCTTTGCATATGAATGGAAATGCTCTATCATATCTCACAAAGTCAAATGCTAGCACAATCGCCCACTTCTATAGATATTGTTGTACATGTTAAAAATGAGACAGAGAGACACAGAGAAAGAGAGATTTATCTCTCAGAAACGCTTTGTGGAGACAGATAACGAGTAGAGAACTTTCTCTTTTAGTGGAACTTCAGGAATACATGCAAGTGCGTAGGAGGACATGGATCTGGTTTTTTATAAGGTATTGACATGCACAGATATAACACTCTAGCATACACAGTATATGATCTGTGTTGTCTTGCTGCATCACGGCCATGTATGCACAGTAGTGTTTTTTTTTTTTTTATTGTACAAGCCTGAAGGTTCAAAAGACAAATGGCCCTTTGGTAGACATTTATTATTCTGTCCATAAACCAAGACAACAACTGATAGTGATTATATGCATTCATGCTAGCAGGAATAAACAGAAATGAAAACCCTTTTATTAGAGTCGTACCGTTAGGAGCATTTTTATGATGTATCCACAATACATTTCACCATGGTGGTACAGTACCCATCATGGAACCATAGTACTCATTTGCTGATAAAGTACTGTACATGCAGCACACAAAGTTCTACACTGGTTCTACAGTACAATGGTATACATTTTGGTACTGTACATTACATACTGTATGGTTCAACAAAATCATTAGAAGGTGTGTCTAAACCTTTGACTGGTACTGTACGTGTTTGTGCACCATAAATGGTACTATTGTAAGAATGTTAAATTGATTTAATACCACAGTGAATGTTGAAACTCTTAAATGTTAAATACAATAATATGGTACTCCCTGTACTATACCATACCAGTAGTATCAGTAATATATACAAATATATCTAATATGGTACAGTATGTGCAAATTATATATATATATATATATATATATATATATATATATATATATATATACATACACATATAATCAGCTATTCAAATTCTGCTTTAATCATTAAAAACTAAATGAAAGCTACTTCTGTATTGAGCCTAATGTCCATCTATGATCATTAAAGCAGAAGATGCTCAACATTATACTGTAAGTCCAGCCTAAGATCTGTATACAGTGGGAATGTGAAACAGTCTGAGCCGAAACTGACGCTTCCTACTGGGGTTCTGATGAAAATGAGCACATAGGCATTCCTTTACTTCTCGCTGGTGGTGAGTGAGAAAAATAGCAAGACGGATACCTTGCATTTTTTCCCGGTTGTGAGTTACCTTGCCCCTGAGACACACAGCATTGCCTGGAGAAATTATTTATATCCATTGTTCTTTTAATATGATCTGGGCAACTGACTGGCAAAAGTCCATCATGTTACGATCAATAATGGCAGTCTACACTGTGTGACTGAAGGGATACTGTTGACACATTTTGAGTAATCGTAACACAGAATCTGCCCACTGCATTTGTACAAATCACCCATAGCCGGGGTACTGTGCATCACAGAAAGGATGTATAAAGACACAATATAAAGGGATCTCAAGTCGGTCAAGTCGCAACTGATTCGGTCATTTTGGTTTGTGTTCTGTTTAATCCGAGACAGCGTCACACTGTACAGATCTGATATACAGCACTGTGAAAAGCTCTTGAGCTTCACATTTTGCTCCCAAAGGGCCAGATTTATTCTACTTTTGATGCAGTCTTGATGAACAGTTCTCCAGGCTTCCTGATGGAATTATTCGCCTCTCATTTTCAGTCCAGTCCCTGTACCTCACCAGTTCGGACCTACTGTATGAATCATTCAACCATAAAAACATCTAACTTAAGGCATAAACCAGTGAGAAACAGGTGCTGATGAGGACAGACGATCAGGTCAGTGATTAGTTTACTGCTGCTGATGAATGCTGGGTGGTTGGAACGGACGAGAGGGGAAATGAGGTCGCTGCTGTGGTTGTTACTGTACATACACAACCAACTTGTAAATTGTTTTTCTTTAGGCACTTTGCAGCGTGTCCTAGTTAAAAAATTGTTCCCATTTCTTTAATTTAATCTGTGTAATTTAATTTAATGTAAATTAATATAAAGAAATGAGGGGTAACTCAAGACTTTTTCACAGTGCTATATTTGAAAATTAAAAAATATATATATTACAAAATTTCACTGATGTTTGACCTAGATTTTGAGAGATACCTTATCCTTCCGGAGCCTTCAGCTTCACGTCAATCTTGCATACCATGTCAGTGCAATGAAATTACAACGAAGCATCAAATACCTTTTTTTCCCTTATTGTTTATTGCAAATGTGTGTTTTTTTCTTTGTTTTTTTCCCCTTATCATATCCACTACCTTCTTTTCAAGTGGTCCAGTGCCTAACGAGTGACCGGATTCTTGCAGGAAAAAAAAAATGATCTGATTGATGTTGCACGTTAAAGGTTTTCAAATGACTCGCATTTGAATAAAAATAAATAAATAAATAAATAAATACATAAAAACATGCTTTGTTTCCCAAAGTCAGATTTTCTTTTGACATAGACAGAGGTATGTTGAACAGGCAGTCCAACATGCTGGTATTGTGTTTTGCTCCAGTCTTGTTCCTGCTCATGTACCGTTACTTACACAAATACCTTGTATGAGCTAGGATGAATTTCACCAAGATATTTAGCTAAATATTACAAATTTTTGTCAGGGTTCAATAAAAATACACCCGTTTTTGCACCAAGAGATGATTTCCTTTTTTTCTCTCATTCATATATATATTTTTTTTTATTCTTACGATTAACAATAACTAGAGTAAAATCAAATACAGGATGTTTCAAGCTGTGGTATTTTGTGAAGGAAGAAGAAAGAGGAATAACTCAGGACATTTCGTTTTGCTCTGCCACAGGCTGGTGGGGGCGTGGAATAACCTTGAGTTAAAATTATGTTCCACGTCCAGACACAGACAGTTTTCCGTTGACCCCCCACAAAACGCATTTGTATATTTGATCCAGGACACAAAGAATATTTATAGTCAGTAGTTTCTGTTGTCAGGGAAGGTTAAGGAAATGGATGGCGACCATCTGATGTCAAATGATGTTTATTTAGATTGAGTCTTGGTGTTGACCTCCGACATATCCATCTCATTACCTTTACTCAACGGATGGAGTTATCGGTCACTGCCTCAGTCTCTTTAATCTTATGTTGTTTTTTTTTTCTCATTGCTTATACACTTGTTACAGGATTTGACTCATTGCGACAAAATTCTACTCACAAGCCAAGTACGACAACACGGAGATAAGCATCTCACCTCTGTGTCAAAATTCTACTGCAAAAAAAAAAAAACTTTAAATAATGATAACCATAATAATAATAAACATAATAATGATGATAAAGAACAATAATAATAATAATTATTATTAACAACAGCCACCATCAATTATCATCAACAATTAATAATAATAATAATAATAATAATAATAATAATAATAATAATAGTTTATTATTATTATTATTACTATTAGTTGATTATTATTATTATTATTATTATTATTATTATCATCATCAACCATTATTATTATTATTATTATTATTATTATTATATGGGACTGTGGGAGGAAACCTGGGGACACAGAGAAAACCCACGGGAAGAACATGCAAACTCCATGCACACAGACCCGAGGCTGAATCGAACCCAGACCCTCGAGGTGCAAGGCGATGGTCACCAACCCACTGTGCATTGTTGTAATAATAATAATAATAATAATAATAATAATAATGTAATTATTGTTATTATTATTATCATCATCATCATTATCATGATCATCATCATCAACAACAACAACAACAACAACAACAATTATTATTATCATCATCATCAATTATTATTATTATTACACTGTACCCTGCCTCATGCCCCAATTCTTCTGCCCCCCACAGCCCTGAATACAGGATAAAGCGGTATAGATGACGAGTGAGCGAGTAGTGGTGGTAATAATAATAATAATAATAATATAGACAACAATAACAGCATCAATAATAATAATAATAATAATAATAATAATAATCTATTTTTGCAACTTAAACAGATTGAAACCATTTCAATTATTCTTTCAAAACATCAGCAGCAATACACTGCTGTCAATAGTACTTTATATATCTTTATGGTTTTCTTATACAGGCTTCTGTGAATGATTGCTGCAGAATAGTACATCTACATGGACCTAGAGACATCTTCATAAACACACATGTATAAAGCATTCGGACAAAAAAATAAAATGCTTATTTTTACCATTGTAGTTTTTTTTTTTTTTTTTTTTTTACAACAAAAAAGAAACATTAGGTTAAATTAGAGTACAGTCTATCAATACAATACATCATCGAAAAGATAAAATAATGACAAAAAAATATATTGCAATAGTAAGCAAAACACTATTGTAAAGGATGGGGTGGATTGTTCATGGATCCCTCCTCCATCAAAGGCAATGCCATCCCTAGCTAGGCAACAGAGAAACATCACCTTGCATCCTATATACAGATATCAAGCTACAGACGAGGCCGATCCCTCAACTGAAATGCTGTACACCCAAACCCGGATGATCCCACATTTTTTTCAAATGAATAATTTCTAGGCATTCCCAATTAGTTATCTTTAATAATAGTGTTGGAAAGGTGTTTAAAAAATGATGCGCAACAGAACAAAAAAGTCAATAGGCAGACCTTAGCGGAGATCTTTGAATTATAGTTCAAAGCATTAAACCTTGTAAACACTAAACTTTTCACGTTTTCTACTTTGCACTTTGTTTGCGGATCTTCAACACATTTCTTGCAAAACACTACATACAGGGACCTTTTTTTTGTTTTTTTTCCAAGAACGAATTCTCTTGCCATCATTGAGAAAATGCTGTTTAATACTTAAAATGCAAAACATGCCTAAAAAAATTGCCCCTACAGAAACACAAATGGAAAACTTACACACTAAGCACCAATTAGTCTAGTACAAACAGACCTCAGGTTAGACCTCTATAACACATGGGGGTAGAGGGAAGAAGAGGTGGCAGAGGAAGCAGAAGTGAGAGAATAATAGTAGTAGGTTGAGGAGGATGTTAACAAAGAAGACCAGGAAATATGAACAAAAGTATTTGACCAAACCTGCAATGACACTGTATCCAAAGACATATACTTGGAGTTACAGCTATTACAGCTTCCACTCTTCTTGGAAGGCTGTCCATAAGATTTTGGAGTGTTTATGTGGGAATCTCTGTGCATTCATTCATTCTGCACTGATGTTGGACGAGAAGGCCTGGCTCACAATCTCCGTTCCACATCATCCCAAAGGTGAGGTTGATGCGGGCCAGTCAAGTTCCTCCACACCGCACTCATGAACACATGTCTGTATAGTCCTTGCTTTGTGCGCTCAGACACAGTCATGCTGGGATTTAAAAAAAAAGCCCTTCCTTAAACTGTTGCCTCAAAGTTGGAAGCATAGACTTGTCCAAGATGTCTTGGTCTGCTGAAGCATTAAGATTGCCCTACACTGGGGATAAGGCCTGATTGAAACATCTGAATTCATCGGGTTTGGACAAATATGGATATGTTTGTCCGTATAGTGTACATCATGGGCTGACAGTGAGGGAAGGTGGGCGAAGAGTCCAGCCTAACCTGGGTCTACGTATAAGAAGGATATTTAGATTACAACAGGAACATCTTAAATTTTCTACACTGTACTGTAGCTAGTTCCCACATCCCGATAGCTGTATAACCAATTTAACTAATCAATGAATTAGCACTTGGACGTGGGTACAGTAGAGCAGGGAAAACACTAAAATATGTAGGGCAGTGGTACGGTTGAGAACCACTATTGTAAAGGGCATGTAATATGGTTTTGATGTTACTTTTACTGTCACTATTAACAGTTCACAAGCTCTAGCTCAAAGTTCAACTCAAATGCATGAACAATAAAGCAACTTTGTTTACCATGCCACAGGGGGCACAATTTGTTTTATGTCACTGAAGGATTCCCAGCCCCATGTGATTCTCTCCATTTTTGACTCAAGAGGAAACGATTGAATGCACAAAGCCTTTGCCGCTCATGGTCTCCACCCTTCAAAGTACCGATACTCAAATGCACTTAAGTTGAAAACTAATCAGTTCAGTTCAGCATTGTCATCTGGGATAATGTTGCATTCCAACTGGCTGGTCTGTTCTGGTACTGGTTCATCAACCACAATGACTTCACAGTTACAGTATGTAGATTATGCACCTCCGCCTTGTTCTTAGTTCCTTTCTGAGTGCAGAATTATTTTGGATATTATGGATAGAGTGTACGACTGCCAACAACACGTCTCTGTGCAACCAATATAAAAGGCATGTGGAGACACTGAGGCGGGGTCTGTCAATGGGTTTTATATGTGGCACACAAGGCAAAGGTGACATTGGTGACATGGCAGTAGTGTGTGTGTGTGTGTGTGTGTGTGTGTGTGTGTGTGTGTGTGTGTGTGTGTGTGTGTGTGTGTGTGTGTGTGTGTGTGTGTGTGCACGCGCAGGGGCTTGGGGGCATCTGCTTTGCCCGCAGAATGAATGGGTCTTGAGCTTGTTGTTGGAAAGTGTATGACTGCCAACCACATGCCCACCTGCCTCTCCTGCAAGCGATGGAAGAGGCATGTGGAGACACCGAGGTTGGGTTAATCTAGAGTTGGATACAGCAGGCAAGGATTGCATATGATGTTGATAAGGTGATTTAGCCAGACCCAACCTAAAGCCGTTATCCATAAGCCATGTACCCCATTCCATATGCTAGTGTGTGCACACGCACACACTTCAGGAATAGAAAAACTTGTATAAATATTTTAATACTAAATCTATTGATTCGTTGATTGATCATTAGACATTATACTATTTTACTTTTCCTAACGTGTAGCTTTGCTATTTTTTTGCTTGTTTGTTTACAAGTATATATTATATTTACGGTACTGTCAATTTTTTTTTTCCTTTGTATTTTATATTTCCCACAGTTGTATGTATATAAAAAAAAATAGTAATGGAAAGAAGCTTTTTAAATTTTTGTGCTCGTTGGAATTCTTAGATGTACTGTAATGGAGAAATATTTCGTAGAAGCCTGAATAAGAAAATTATAACTAATAAAAGTTATACAGACAACACAGCCATTTTTATTTTTTATTCTTTTGGTTATAAAGTACATTAGTGTGTTGCTGATTTGACAGTAATTTGGTGTATTTGTGTTTCCTTTTTCATCAAAAATGCCATTTTTAAGTGGAGGATTGTTAGGTTTTGCAGGGTTTAATTTCGACATTGAAGTGAGATTTCCAACTGTTGCGTCTTACCTGACTTGTGTGTGTACATACAAACTGTAATTATATATATATATATATATATATATATATATATATATATACACACATACTCACACACACACACACACACAGTATATATATGTTTTTTTTTTTTGGTAAATATAAATATAAGGTATATATTTTTACTCTTTTTTTTTTTTTTTTCCCCCGATTTTCTCCCTAATTTAGTCGTGTCCAATTCCTCCCCGTCACTAGGGGGCTCCCACATTAAGGCTACTACTACCACTCAGCCGGGAGGGCCGAAGACTATCACGTGTTTCCTCCGAACCACGTGACGCCAGCCGACCGCATCTTTTCGAACTGCTCGCTCGCGCACCGTTGGGGGCGGCGTAACACACTCGGAGGACAGCGCTATCCGCTCCCTCCATTGCGCGAGCTCACAGACGCCCCTGCCTGGCTGTAGAGCCGTGATTAATGTAGGAGCACTATGTACCTCTCATCCCTCCCCTCTGAGAGAGCTCGGCCAATCAGCTCTCTCTAGACCTCCGGCTGCGAGAGGTTACAGCATCACCCGGGATTCGAACTGGCGATCTCCGGATGATAGGGCGAGCGCTTTAACCACTGCGCCACTCGGAGGATTATATTTTTACTCTTAATGCATTATATATTTTTACATCTTAATGCATAAAACAATTCTGCATCACATTGTATTTTTTTAATATGCCGAAATAATATAATTAAAAAAAAAAAATGATAAAGTTGGGACAAAGTTGCCATTCCTTTCCCATAACACTTTAAAGGAGGAAGTGATGAAACATTTCATGTGTAATTTTGTCCCATTCTTCCTGCAAACGATTCTTAAAGGGTGCAACACTCCTATGTCTCCGTCGTCACAGTTTGCATTTCAAAATGCACCACGCATTCTCTGCTTGGGACAGGGCTTCACTCTTTAATGGTTTAACCTCATTACTAGCCCTTATTTCTGGTCACAACTGGTTCTGCAATGTGTTTCTGGTCTAAATGTCAGGAATGCCTTATATTTTCAAATGAAGTTAAACAGACAAATAAAAGAAATAGGCTTGAGTATGCAATATAATACATTACAAGTCAAAGATACATTACAAATTATTTTCCAGTTTGAATTTGAATTTAATATACCAACCAAACTTTTTTTTGCTTACTCATCGTCTATACCACTTTATCCTGTATATACTGGAGGGTCATGGAGGGCCTGGAGCCTAACCCAGGAGACTTAGGACATGAGGTACACCCTGGATGGGGTGCCAGTCCAACACAGGGCGTGGGCGCGCACGCACACACACACACACACACAATTTTGGAACAGTAATTAACCTAATCTTCATGTTGTTTTATACCTGATGATCTTCCTTGTACATCTCACCCAGGCTTGGAACCCGCACTCAATCCCTGTGGCTTGGTATATATTTAAGCAGTTGTGGCTAATTGCCTTGTTCAAGGGCCCAATAGTGGCAACCTGGTGGTGGCAAGGGCTCAAACTCCCAACCCTTCGATCAGCAACCCGGAAACTCAGCCGCCTGAGTCTCCACTGCCCTGGCTTCTTTCACAGCGAATATTGTTTGTTATTTTCTGTTTCCATTGTTTATGCTTTACCTTTGTCGAATTGCCATGCAGTTGTTTTTTTTCTTTTTTCTTGTGTTACATTGTAAATGCCAGAGTCATATTTATTGTCCAATTTATTCTGAAAGCACCCTTTTAATTTCCCCCTCATCAAGTTAGCTTTCATGCTCTGGCTGGTTTTAATCTTAGTTTAGGTTCAGCTGCTTCCGTGCTGCTGTTGGTCAGAATGTCCCACTTCACTTTCTCACACAAGACAACTGACTTCTGAAACCTTGAGCATGTGCATGTGTATGCATGCATGTGTGGGTGTGCGCGCATGTGTGTTGTTTTTGTGTGTGTGTTGTGTTTGTGCGCGTGTGTGTGTGTGTGTGTGTGTGTGTGTGTGTGTGTGTGTGTGTGTGTGTGTGTGTGTTGTACCATTTCCCAGCAGAGGACCTGGCATCTCTTGTGTGTCGACAGGAGCCGTAATTGCTTGCCTGCCATGACCAGTCAAGCAGTTAATATTTTCTTTTGTGTGTCAGGTCAAATTTGTAGCAAAGTTTGGACCTAGAGAAATCATCTGGAAATGCTGACGCCTGGTCAGGCCTATACACCCTCATTGAATTTTTTATTTTTCTTAAATCAAATTTTTGAATTTGACTAATGGTACTAAAATCTTATCCATCTTTAAAAGAACAAACCTTTATTTTGTCCTGGTGGTACGGAACAGGTCAGCCATGGTTGTGGACACAGTGCGATTCCATTATGGGTCACCAAATAAAAAATAAAAAAATTTTTTTTAAAAGTATACATATTACTAGACACTAGAGCACTTAATACAATAAAAAAATATATATATATATTTTTTTTTCTTTTAATTATTATTATTATTTTTTTATATATAATACTTAAATGTGTGTGCCAGAGAAGTTACTTCTGACATTTATGTAACATGGAAGAAGTTACCAATCTTGCCTTCCTAAACATTTCAAGTTGCTACTGTAGCTTCAACTGCTTTGGAGAGATGATTTTATATGTTCCCCAAAAATGTGCCATCTTCAGCATTATACTGTCTCGCTCCACACAATAATATAGTGGAACCTCGGATTGCGAGTAACTCGGTTTACAAGACGAGCAAAAATAAAAAAAAAAAAAGACTTGTAAAACGAGCATGTCTTGGTTTACGAGTGCTGAGCTTTTTTTGACACCGAAACACACACTCTCGTCTTTACACTCCCCTCCCCGGCTTCACACAGACACACACACACTGCTCTACACACTCTAGAAACTCTGCTCAGTCGCGATTCTTTTCAAAGGTAAGGTGCTGGTTCATTAGTTGTTGTTTTTTTTTTTTTTTCTACTTTACAGCAGTGACTCCATTAGTCTGCGCTCACGTGAGTGTCATTAGAAAGATTTATTTTTTTCCCGTTAAAACAGTGTTTCCGTTATGAGTGTTTGTTGTGAAACTTAAAAAGTGAGGTGGGGGGAGGGAGGAGGAGTTTTACTGTGTAAGACAAGGCGTGGGAAGGAGCTAATTCCACACACACACACACACACACACACACACACGGCACCTGCGTGCACAAACAAACACTGATCTGTTGAGATTTATTTTAACTTTTTTTTTTTTTTTAAAGGTAAGGTGAAGGTTAATTTGTTTTATTTTTACTTTGTATTAATTTTTTCTGTATTTATTTTTTGGGAACGTGGAACGAATTATTTGAGTTCTCATTATTTCTTATGGTAAGTTTTGATTTGGTTTACGAGTGTTTTGGAATACGAGCCCACTTCCGGAACGAATTATGCTCGTAATCCAAGGTTCCACTGTAATTTAAAATGCAAAGGATCTATATTTGAGTATTGATACTAAAATTGGTGTAAGCTTCTAGAAGCATACTGTATCGCCTGTAAAAATTGTTGTTTAAATAGTTTTGTGATAAAAGCAAAAAAAATCCGTAGTTCGTAACCATGTCAAATTCATGTTGCAGTATCATAATTTTACTGTTTAGAATAATACACTCTTTCAGAGTTTATGTTTTTTCATGTGAAGTTTAAATTGACAATGTTCCTTCTGAATGACGGTTAAGATCATTGAAGGATTTTAATAATATATTTTTTTAAAATTACGGCCACTACATAAAACAGCATGAAAAATGTTAACCTTGTACCTGAGACTGGCAAAGGTGTATCATTATTACTGTTTACAGTAATCAGTTAAATACAACTCATTTAATTATTTTAAAGAAATCAAACCTCTAAATCATTTCCTTACATTTGCCCAAGTATCATGTCAAGACCAGTCCCAAAAAACAAAGCATGCTACAAACATGGCCGTCATCGCTTAAAACACCCAAGAAGACGGTCTTGCTTGTGTTCGCCGGTTTACTGCTCATGCACACCTGAACTCAGGCACTCGATCACAACCACTCATTCCACACCATCACCCTCCCAAGTATACAGTACGCTCTGAGTTTTGATGCCAGGTGATGCCAAGCCTTTCTACAGTACTACCATTTTTTATCTGGATTTCTGACTCACAGTTTTGCCTTGGTGTTAGTTCATCACCTGACCATTGCCTGTTTTATTTTTTTTAAACTTGACTCACATTTTGCACAGTCCCACAATCTTTTTTTTTTTTTTTTTTTAAGCCATTATTTGCCTGCATCTGCTGCCTGTTAGAATACTTCACATTCACATCAGGCATTAAAGGCTGCCTCATCAGAGAAGAGCAACAGCAGATAGCATATTCACAATTTTTTGTCTTCCCCTCAATTTATTTCTCCTAATGTAGCTGTGACCAATTTCCACTTTTTGTGTTAGGGCATCATCAGCAGGGAGTGAACAGACCAACATGTGGTTCCTCTGACGCATATGAAGCCAATGACTGCATCTTCTCAAGCTGTCGATATAGACGCTGTTATATAACAGCGGCCTAAGCCCTCGAAGAAAATCGTCACTTGTGAGCTCACAGACGCCCTTGACTTGCTAACGTCACCATGATTGATGTGGGAGTAGGAGTGTGCCTTCCTCCCCCCAAGAAGGTTCACAGCTGTAGCAACAAACGGGAATCGAAACTCGCGGTGCGCTATTCAGGAGCCCGGTGTCTGGTATTTCCTGAAGATGATCAGGTTATTCCGTGCCATAATGTCTGCAAGTCTTGGGTTGTTGACAATGTCCATTTATAGTCATTTACCTTCAAATTTTTCAATGGCCTCCATCATTGCCTCCAGAAGCAGGTTAAACAAGTCCAATAAAAAAAAAAAATAAAAAAAAAAAACATATACAGCTGTCTAACTACAACTGTGAGTCAGAGCCACTCAATCAGTCGATTCCAACCATTTTTGCTGAAAATAATAATAAAAAAATAAAAAATAAAAAAAAAACACAAAATACTACAGCACAAAGTATCCCTCGTCTTTGGAGACAACTCCCTTTAGATGCATTTACACTTGCTAAACTCAAGACTTCTACCATGCTGGCGCACTTTTTCTATAGTGTCTGTTGGACATTTCCCTTCATGGTATATTTTTTAGCACAGAGTATAAAGCAATTTCACGGGGCAGTCTCTTCCTGCACGAATCATCTATGTGGTGAAACTGTCTGCTATTGGTGCTTCCCATCTCTTAGGCTGTTAATTGCTGCAGCCACATCTTCTTCCTGAAAGTCTTCAGTATGCTCTGCTGATGTGATAGATGGTATTCCCTCCAGAGTAGTGCTGTCTATTGCTCATTATGCAGGTCCACAAAATGTTCCATCTTCCCACCTTTAATTTGTACCTTTTCATATCATGTCTGCCCTCGCCCTTTCCTCCAGGAGTCGATCCACATTGTATCTCTTCATTCCTGTTCCTTTGTCTAATTTATTGAAATGTATCCTGCTGTTTTCTTTAACTAGCTGGTGATTCATCAAGGAGAAGCCGTGCAATCAATTACCTCTTACCTATAAAAAATAAAATAAATAAAAAAGGAATCTTTCTAATGGCTGCTCTCCAAGTTTTCAGCCTAAAATCGTTCATTGCAACGAACAGGTCTTGATGTGATGATTTCTGAATTGGTGCTTGTTGTTTGGAATAAAGTCAATGTTTTTGTCCCCGGATCTTGCAGTGCGTGTGTATCCCTGTATGGTCATAGCTTTTCCACAGGATGTTCTGAACTGTGCTGCAGTCTGATCAGGTCACTTCCAATTATTGACTGTACAACTTGGCCTTTTAATATTAGTGCAACTTGATGCTTGTTGGCAGGCTTGCCAAAATATACTACCATGACATCACCCTTAATAAATTCTTTTAATCCTGTCCACCAAGTTACCAAAAGTCCAGACACACTTCATCTATGGGGCTTGACCTGATGCAACAGGATGCAACTGTCATGGCACAAAAAAAAAAAAAAAAAAAAACGTCCTCACATTTCATGTCCCAACCTCATTTTTCTTGCCTACAGTTAATCAAATCGCATGGGTTTCACTTGACAACCAGGTCAGCCTTGTTGGGTACAGGTGCAGGACACAAGACGTCCTCTTTGGGTCAGAGAAGTCCAGGGTATGTCATTTACTTCTGTAATTCATTTATTAATCACTGTATACAAATTTTAGGTTCTTGACCAGTTGGTGACCAATCATCTTCTGGTACTGAAACAAAGCTCACCTTTTAAACCTGCCTGAGGACATTCTTCTTCTGCATTGGCCAGTTGTTCCTGTTAAGGGTTCCTGTTAAGAGTGTCCACCTCACTTAATGCTCTACTGTAAGTGATCTGAAGCCTTCATGACTGGTGGCATTAGCCTTTTAGTCGTATTTAACTGTACACCTCCTTGCCACTATTGGTTGCAAGTACGGCTTGGAAGGGCTCTGGGTATTGAGGGGAGTTAATAATTCTTGTCATTCCCACTGACATAAAATTAGGTCTAATTCATCACAGCTAAACTTGCCCAAGGCTGACACTAGCATTAAAAAATGGTCTTATTCATGCCGTTAATAATTTGTGGCTTTAATGAGTAGCAAAAAAGAAAATCAATTAGCTTCCAACACACAACTGACAGGGTGAGCATTAAATTATCATCACAAAACCTAAATGCTAGGTTAATCGTGTCAGACCCCAAATTGAAAATTGTTGCTTTATACTAACAATTTTATACAAGAGACTTGCACCAATCGCCATACTGCTCCCAGTGGCGAATTTAAATGAGATGCAGTAATCACTTGCAGGCCACCGGATTAACCTACCATTTAGGTTTTGTGATGACAATTTAATGCTAACCCTGTCAATTGTGTGTTGGAAGCTTATTGATTTTTTCTTCACTACTACTCATTAAAGATACAAATTATTAATGGCATGAATGGGAAAATAGATTTTATGTTAGTGTAAGCCTTGGGTCAAATTAGCACTAGGATTTATTATAGAAAAAGCAAGCAAACCAAAAACTTCCAAAATAAATAAATAAATAAATAAATAAAATACATGTTACATAGGTAACATCTTGTTATCTTGTGTACGGGGTCTCGGAAGGCCTGGAGACTATCCCAGGATACTGGACCTTGACCAGGGTTCCAATCCATCGCAGGGCATACATACTCCAATTTATATGCTCACTGACACACATTTAGCAATTTTGGAATGCCAGTTAGTCTAATCTGCTAGTCTAATCGGTGGGAGGAAACCTAAGCATCTGGAGGAAACCCACCAAGCAAGTCAAGACTTTGTCACATATACTGTACATTACAGCACAAAGAAATTCCTTCTTCGCATATCCCAGCATAACTAGGATCAGAGCTTTTTTTGATGATACAGCATCCCTGGAGTGGATAGGATTAAGGGCCTCATTCAAGGGCCCAACAGTGGCAACCTGGCGGAGCTGGGTATCGCGCCGCCAACCTTTCGATCAGTGACTCAGTGCCTTAGCCCTCTGAGCTAACAGTACCCCTAAGCGAGTAGATAACATGCAAACTCCAGGGTCTGAGTTCGATTCCGACCTCCATGAAAGTTCAAGGCAATAATCCGAACCTCTAAGCCACCGTTCTGCCTAGGCAATAATCCCTCACTCACTGCCTCATTGTCTATACCACTTAACCCTGTATTCAGGGTCACTGGGGGCCTGAAGTCTATCCCAGGAGACTTGGGGCATAACGCGGGGTACACCCTGGATAGGGTGCCAATCTATCGCAGAGCACGCGCGCGCACACGCTCATTCACACACTACGAGCAATTTTGTAATGCCAGGTAGCCTAATCTGCATGTCGTTGACCTGTGGGAGGAAACCGGAGCACCCGGAGAAAACCCACCATGCATGGGGTTAGCATGCAAACTCCATGTACCTTGGAGGTCAGAGGCAATAGTCCTAACCACTAAGCCACCATACTGCCTTGGCCATAAACAGAGAGAAATAGTCAAATGCATTCATAACAGCTTGGCAAAACAAAGATGAGCACCGCACTTGGAAATCATGTTCACTATGGTCTCTGCATGAAGCAGGAACAAAAGGAATGTGTGTCACGTGACTGGATATGCAACACGGTTTGTGGTTTTGTTATTTCAGGATACCGGGAAGAGAGCATCAGGAGTGAATAGAGAGCATGATGGAGTGTGCTAGGGAGTTTGGTTCGAACCCTCATTAGACTTGTGTAATGTGCCTTGTGTTTTCAGATTGCACTTTTTACGACACGCTTGTCATCCCTAATGTCAGAGGCTTTGCATGCAATCTTAATGACTCTGAAACAGGATACAATGGCGCTTTGGATGTGATGGAAGAAGCTTCTCTCGTCTACAACACTAAAGAGGCATTTCGTCTGCACACCTGCTCCTCTCATGTTCTCGTCTACTGATTGGATTTATATAACTTACTATTTTAGGAATTGGACATCTGCTAAGAAATGTATCTATGCACTGACACAAAGAAACATCCTGCGGTAGTATTATTGCTCTACTTTCCTCAAATATCGATGAATGCTTTCTGTTTCTGAAGTGTTCAAATCTCGAGTGCGGCAAAGAGATAAATTCTACAAACTCAGTAAACAAATGGGCCTAGATGTTTGTTAATACATTTTGAGAATGGCATATTAGTGAATGCTTTCTTTGTTACCTTTTGACAGAGTCTGGGAAGATCCTATACCTGCCCGGTGTGTGATCTTTTTTGTGCGTGTTTGAAAGAGAGAGAGAGAGAGAGAGAGAGAGAGAGAGAGAGAGAGAGAGAGAGAGAGAGAGTGAGTGTCTGCACGTGTGTCCATGCATATGCATGTGCACATATGCATATTATGCAGGATTGGATCGAGAGTAATACAAGCCTTTATCTTGGGAGTTTTTGAAACACTCAGTTACCTTGAAATCCCTGAACTGAAATGATTTCATGCAGCATTGCACCAGATATGGCAATGGAGCATGAAATTGAGTCACTCAGTGTAAAAAAAAAAAAAAAAAAGAGAGAAAAAAAAAACGAACTGAAAAATACCTCTTTAGCACAAGATGTTGTACGTGTCTTTACCTGTACATCAATAAATTCACATAGAGCCTACTTTTTTGATATTATTGAAAATATTTATTTATTCAATTCTAGTCATCAGAAAATGGGAAAACTCACAAATACTTTTATTATTATTATTATTATTATTATTATAGAGACACTATTCTGTTCCAATAAAAAAAGAAAAAAAAGGTTGAACTATGAAAGCTCATTCTTCATGTTTTATTGAAGATATACACTCACCAGCCACTAGTGATTATTAGGTACACTTTGGTAGTGATGGGTTGGACCCGCTTTTGCCTTTAGAACTGGCATAATTCTTCATGGCAAAGATTCATCAATGTGCTTAAAATATTCCTTAGAGATTTTGGTCCATATTTGAATGATAGCATCACACAATCAAGGCAGATTTATCAGCCGCACATACATGATGTAAATCCTCCGTTCCACCGAAGGTGCTAAATTAGATTGAGATATGGTACCTGTGGAGACAATTTGAGTACAGTGACCTTGTCATGTCATGGAACCAGTTTGAAACTATTTTAGCATTGTGACACGCAGCATTGTCCTGTGGTCATAACGGGATGCACAAGGTCAAACAATATTCAGGTAGGTGTGGCATTTAAACAATGCTTAATTGGTACTATGGAGTATCTGGAAGTTGATTCATGTCAACTGGACGACTTCTTAGTTTAATAGAAACGTTTCACTACTCGTCCAAGTAGCTTCTTCAGGTAAGGTAAGCTGGAAAATTTCGTATTTAGGTCCTCCAAGGTCAAATGGTCCTCCCTGGCTTGTTGCAGTACGTGAACAATGGTGAAGGGTCAGAATAGGAGGGAGGGTCGTTAGAGAGTAGAGGGGAGAGAGCTGTTTGGGAGACAATAGAGAGATATTAGAGAGAAACGTTAAGGGGTAACGACCAGAAAGAGTCCTTCTGTCGTGGTGGACGTGTGAAGAGGTCTTGATCTTTCTTGAGATAGATGAAAGGGCAGCATGAAAAATAGGAGTCCGGTTTTGTCAAAGACCTCCACCTCTGTTCAGAGAAGGATTTTTCACCTGCACCAAGATGGCTTCTTTCACCCCTCTCTCGAACCATCTATCCTCGCTGTCCAAAATTTGTACATTTACGTCCTAAAACGCGTGTCCGTATACGGCTGAATTCTGGACCTGAGGTTTTGCTCCTTCTGTGCCAATACATGCCTTAATGAAAAGGTTGTTTTGTCTCACCAATGTAGAGCTCTGAACATTCTTCACTTCATTGAACTGCATGCATTACATCGCTTTGCTTACTGTACGTTATGGTGTGCAGTCCTATGGGATACGGGTACTATGGGGGTACCAAGTGTTCACCCCATCCACCATGCCATTTATAGCATCACAAACACCACCCGCCTGGACCATTGATAAAAGAGGCAGGATGCTCTCAGAAGGTTATTTCCGTTTAAGCTAAATTATGACCGTTTCCATCCAAACGTCACGGCAGAAATCGAGCCTCATCAGAAGTTTCTCCAAGCTTCATGATGTCCAATTTTTATGAGCTCATACGAACTGTTGCCTCAGGTTCCTGTTCTTAGCTGACAAAAATGACACCTGGTGCGGTTCAGAGAAACTCTTCAGCATACCTTGAGTGTAACAAGATGTTAGTCGAGTTACTGTGGCCCTTCTATCTGCTTGAACCAGTCTGGCTTTTCTCATCTGACTGCTACAGTAGTATCAACAAGGCCTTTTTCACCCAGAGAAGAGCCAGTCACTGGATATTTTCTCCTTTTTCAGACCATTCTCTGTAAACCCTATAGATTGTGGCTGTGGGTGAAAAATCCCACGGAAATACTCAGACCAGCCCGTCTGGCACCAGCGACCATGCTCTTAGACATATAGCCTTCACAAATGAATTAAATGAAACAAACTCGCAGCATGCATACGTCCGTCATGCGCGGTAACAAAATGATTACTTCTTTAGAGGTAGGGATAATGCTTTTTATACAAAGCCTCATGTATAAAACATGAAAGAAATGAACTCTATCAGTTGAGACGCACATAAATCACTCCCCGCTCAAAGCAGAGCAAAGTGCAGGGGCATCCAGAGATTATGCGAGTTATACTGTACGTCACAGAGAAATAACATTCTCTATAACAAAGCCTAGAAATAGAAATGCTTTGGAAGCATGCTGCAGAAAACTCAACTTTGTGAAAGGCCATAAAATCTAACGAGGAACGATCTCTTGGATCTCCTGGACTTTTTCACTCGCACCTCCTTATGTATAGTCAATAGCAAATGTCTCCACCAGGAATGTCTATTGATTGTAAAAACAGTTATTTTTTTTATAATTTTTCAATATTTCATTTTCAACAACTATTTACAGTCCACATTTCATTCCAAACATGTGAGCGTGCACTAGAAGGACTGTGACTATAAATACATACATACATTACTGTACATACATATCCATATGGACATTTATACGGATTCTAATGAAACTAGTGTACAGTGCATCTGGTTTAAATTAAATCAGCAATGAAAACGCCAAGTAAAGTTATTGAATAACATACAGTCATTGCTACTTTTAAGATATTTTGAAACTTGATTGCCCTACTTGACATCAGCGATTAAATTATTGGGGCGGCACGGTGGCTTACGGTAGTTTTTACCACAGTCGCCTTGCACCTCCAGGGTCCTGGTTCAATTTCCATCTGTGTGCATGGAGTTTGCATGTTCTCCCTGTGCTTGGTGGGTTTCCTCCGGGTACTCAGGTTTATTTCTGCAGTCCAAAAGACGGGCAGCTTAGGCTAATTGGCGTTCCCAAATTGCCCATAGTCTGCGAGTGTGTGTGCCCTGCGATACATTGGCACCCTATCCAGGATGTACCCCAAAATCGTGCCCAAAATCTCCTAGGAAATTATTGCTAGTTTTGTTATGTGTAGGCACTTAACGATTAGGTGTGTCGTGTGATCGTCTGGTGTCTCGATCAGGGTTGGGATCTCTTGCCTTGTAGCTGGTGGTTTCAGGATGTGCCCCAGATCTATTGTGATTCTAACCAAGATAAAGCAGTAAATCAAAGTGAGCCTTTTCTATTATCTTGAGCTAATGTGCTTTACGATTTTTATTTATTTATTTTTTTAATACAAAATATAGGTTTTTTTTTTTCTTTTTTTTTCGGATAATCCATCTGAAATTACTTCTGCTTCTATGTGATCTGTGCAGTGTGACATGTAGCCACTAGGAGCCACTGGAGAAAAGAAAGTGCGTGTATGTGGTGGTTGGATTTGTTCATGTGGTCTGGAGAAAATGCAGGCATTGTACATGCTGGTGACAGTTTTTCACAGATAAACATGTCTTTATTAAAGCCAGCACTGGATTTAAAGCTCACGCCGGCATCAATATCTGCAAGGAAAAAATTAAACGGTGCCATGATATTTTTCTTTCAATCAACACATTTAATAAACTCAAGTTGACATAAACGTATGATGCTTGGGAAATTGAAAGTCAGCGCTGATGTTTCATGGGGATTCTGATTTAGCTCTCCCCTGCAGTGCGTCCTGTTACAGCATGTCACCACCCCAGGAAAGGAATTTGCATGAAATGAAGAAAATGAAGAAATTTCCCTTTGTAGTCCAAATGAATTTGAAGCACTGAAATTTTCTGAAGCAAATTAAACCCTACCCCTGCTAGGCTGGTCAAGGCTGGCTGCTGTGAGAATGACAAATTGTTTTCCGATTATGCAGATTAAATATTTATTTGCAAAGTCAAATCGTGTTCGTTAAAGCATTGTCTGAAACTAATATTTTTTTTTAATCGTCGTTGGAGCAAGATAGCAAGCGAAAGTCTGAAACATACAGAAACAGACTCCAGGGTTAAAAAATCTAGGGGCTCTTTATAGTACGTTACACCAACCCATGACACTACCCTATGTCCTCTCCGGAATTCCGACGCGACCTCTGCCATTCTGCTTCTGGATCATTAGCACTTTATATAGAGACACAAAGGGCATTCATTCGTTTCGCCATTATTATATTGGCGCGAGTAATTCCTCTGCTTGTTCATGCAGTGTACATGTGTGTGACGTTGTCTAATCCCATGGTTTGCAGTTGGTTTGTTACAGAATGCTTCACCCAAGATGTGGCCCCAGCAGAGATTTCCAGTAACTTCAAGAATGAATGAAGTTAATTCAAATCTGTCATGCAAATGTCACCAACACCACACCTACACTCCTATCCAGCACAAACTACGATGCAGAATAAACCCAGCCTAGTCTCAGGCTCTTTGTGACAGATCACCAGGTAAATATAAGGGTTTCTTTATTCACTGCTCCCTGCTATTTTTCCACCTGTCGAACAAATTATTTTTGTAATATTGTTCAAACCACTTTCACTCTTTACTCAGTAGAAAAGCTGCAGTCTGGCTATGCATCATTCATGATACTCATGTTGATACTCATGACCTTTATGATCAGCAGTTTGAGAAGGATTTCTGGATCGAGTAAAGAATGTTCTTAAATACAAATTTGTAAAATTCTATTGGAAAGGCGATTCTATTGTCTTCAAACCAAGTCAATAAGGTATCGATCAGATTCATCTGAAAAAGTATGTGGACAGGTCATAGATCCTCTCGTCATGCCCTGTGGATTAGAATACCAACTGATGACCCTATTCCTCCATGTCTGTGGAGGTGGTGATCTACATAATCATCTATACCGCTTAATCCTGTATACATGGGGCCCAAGGCAAGCAGAGTCTATCCCAGCCTATCCCAGAAGATTATCCGAGCAATTTGGGAATGCCAATTAGCTGCATGTCTTTGGACATGTGGAAGGAAACTGGAGTGCGTGGAGGAAACCCACCAAGTATGGGGAGAACATGCAAATTCAGACCCGAGCGGGAATCGAAAACCGGACCCTGGAAGTGCATGGCGACAGTGCTAACCAGTAAGTAACTGTGCTGCCAATCTCCATAACTCTAGAATGATTTAAATTCAGTTTCTGCCTTCTTGCCATCGTTATCCAAAATGCAGATGGGTTCCCTGTTGATGGGTTCCGCTCAAGGTTTCTACCTATTGTCATCTCTGAGAGTTTGTCCTTGCCACCATCGCCCTCAGCTTTGCTCATCAGGGACAAACTGATAATTATAGTCTATACTTTTTTTTTTTTTTTCATACATGTTCCAATTTATTTCCATAAAGGTAAAATTCTGGAAAGCTGCTTTGAGCATTGACCATTGTTAAAAGCCCTGTACAAATAATACTGGATTGAACTGGATGAACCGAGTTCTCCCATCATCATGTAGTCAACATGGTTCGAACATTAAGTTTTTTCATTTTCATTCAAACTTACAAAACTAATATCAACATTGTCCCAACATCTGCATCACTGCCAAATTAATGCCGGTCACAGCAGCTAGCACCTGCAATTACAAAAAGGAAAGCAAATATCCTGACCATGGCCAGATGCACTCTCCCTCTCTCACTCCCTAATTCTCTATACCGCTTATCCTGTACAGGGCTGCGGGAAGCCTGGAGCTTATCCCAGGGGACTTGGGAAACGAGGCATGCCAGTTCATCGCAGGGCACACAGACACACACACACAATTTGGAAACACCAATAAACTTACCTTGCATGTCTTTGGACTGTTGTCTTTGGTTGTTGGGGATGATGGGGGGAGAAAGAAAGAAAAAAAAAACATGCTTCTCATCTAACAGCATTTAATTCATAGTACACATGCTCCATCCACTGTGCCTGAACCCATTATTTCATGCCACAAGGACTGCTGTTCGAGGGATCACATCCCTAAGCCGGTAAAGATTCAAATTTAATTAATAGGATTTTAAAAATTACCACTTTAACAATGGTTACAAAGGATTAACAATGGTTATATTGCACTATAAGGCTACAATGGTATAAAATACCTATACTGTTAAAAGCATTTTTGTTTTAAACTTGAACTATATCAGTTTACTATCATTTATTATCAAATATAAATGCATGCATGAGCTTATTTAAATTTTTAAACAGAATTCACCATTGTTGTTGTCCTTTAAAGCTAAATATGAATGAACTACAATCCTCACACTATGGCATAGTGAAGTCAGTCGTATCTAGTGCAGGGTGTAAAAACACATTTGATAGCATAGATTGTACATCACGGTCCAGGTTAGTTTTCTGCCAGCTGACAGAGTCTGATCCAATCTCGATTTCGATGCTACTGAGGCTAGAATTGAACATTAACACCCTAGTCATTATCAGCATGGAAAGACCTCCTAGATGACATCATTCGCCATCCAAGGAAGGTTTGCCATTAAGATACTGTGTAAGGAGTGTTAAACACTCCAGAGTTGCATGTAGTTGATTTCATTAAGGTTTCCCCTATTTCTTTTAAATAGAGGTTTTCAAAATGGGGCTTCGTATAGCAGATCATCACACTAAACAAAAAAAAAACTAATTATTTAATTATACTACAGTATGGATTTGTCTTTTTTTTTTTTTAATAGATAACCTAGAAAAAGATCACTGCCCATATTCACAAAGCATCTTAAGCCTAAAAGTTGCTAGTAGTGATGAAATTCTAAGAGAAATTACATTTTCTTAGAATTTCCCCTTAAATGTAGGACTAAATCTTAGTAAAGATAAAAATGATTCACGAAACATCTTAGACTTAACAGCTCCTAACGTAAAAATTGTTAAGAGTAGAGAGGAGGAATTTTAAGAGGCTCAGAAGAAATATTCTCCAAACACTAAACATAAAAGTAAACACTGCTCTTCTGTCCAATTTGGTTCTCTTGTTATTTTACTTCCTTCCATCTCTTTTGAATTGTTGGCTACATACCATCCAAAAGTGCAACTTCAATAGACTGTTCCAGTGGCGGCCGGTCAATACGGGGCACAGGGGTGCCGCCCCCCCTTAAAGTTAGGCAGAGAAAAGTGAAACATGTAATTGTAAACAGACAGAGAAAACATGTAATTATTTAACATAATAATTATTTATTTAAATAATGAAATAAAGTCATTTAGTCACAATATTCCGATATATTTCTTTATACAAGTTATTTACAATAAAAAAAAATCGAAACTGTATTACGTTAATTTGTGTCCGTGTACGCGGGGCGCCGGACAAACGAGTGTCTATGTAGACAGTCACGTTTTTGAAAAGCATGTGACCTGAGGCTGAGCGCTGATTGGATCTTTTCAAATCATCCTTCGGGCGCAGCTCTGTGCATCCTGAACCCTCCCACTTTTATTCTTAGCGACTCAATATTGTTTTTAAATATTTGGGCTCATGTGATTGGACCATTCTCAACGAGTCTTTTCCAGCACTTCTTATGGCAAGCGGAGCTGCTGACGTGAGTCATGTGAGTAATGCCTTTATTTTATGCTAGTAGTAATGATGCTTAATCACCTGATAAATGGCTATTTACAGGCAAGCATTAAAAGTTTAATTTAAATTTTGTTTGCCCCCCCCCCAATTTTTATGCACCAACCGCCACTGGACTGTTCTGTAATCATAAATTTTAAGCATAAATTGGTAAAAAGTGAGGCATTTTGTTCCCCATCAATCTGAAATGGATTACAAGTAATAAAATCAGTATGTTAAATAAATGTAAAAATGGTTTCTATATATATATATATGAAGAAATTGTATAAACATTATGGTTTATTCTCCATTCTATTATCATACTGTACATTCTACACCTTTTTGTCAACCAATCACAGTCCTTGAATTTCTGCGTCAGCCCTAACAACGGGATCAACCACATCTTCTCACTAAGACAAAGATTTTTGTACTTTTCTTACTCAGAGTTGCTCTGAGAAGTTTCCTAAATCACTTTTAGCCTAAGACTCCCAGCTAGGACTTTTTAAGCTAAGACAGGAGCCCTCTGAGAGAAATCTAAGAAGCGCTGTGAATATGGCCCAGGTCACATTATTAGTATATAATAATAATAATAATTAGTGCAGCGCTCCAAATAACTATAAACTTTGCACTTTTTTTTATTTAAAGACAAGAAACAAATGTAGGTTCCATATTATATGGTACCTACAGTACATTATGTTACTGTATGAGAGAAAGACCTTGTATAAATTACAGCATATATAAATGAAATAGAAGTAGGAGCGAACACTTTAATTGAACCCTGTATCATGATAAATACACAGTAAAGGTTTATGTGATAAGTTAACACATTTACTTTTTTTTGCTAATTGCTCTCTAGTTATTTGCTGCTCAAAAAAAAAACAAAAAAAAACAAGCTGAACTAGTTATAACTCATTTCAGGTAAGTCTAGATCATACTTTTATCCACAAAGTTTTGTTCTCAAAATAACACCTCAGAGACGTATACTCAGATTAACTTCAGGATAAAACAAAAAATGTTTCCCTTTTCTTTCTTTTTTTTTGTTTTACTTTTATACAGGGCTTCAAAGGTACAGAATGTGAAGCTCTTGGGAAGCGTTGCCACATTTCAGGGAAAATTCTCATCAAGCTACATCTAAAAGGAAAAAAAAAAAAACTAGAACTTGAAAAGTACCGGCCTTGGACAAGGGGAATGAGATTTCCTTCTGATTTACCAATAGAGCTATACATGACTATATGGATACATGTCTGACTGGCTGTGCATATGAATATTGATGAGTCATTGCCATCACTAAAACAAAGGAAATCAGAGCAATATCATAGGTTTATAAACATTTTTAAAATGTCTTCTTATTGAATTGGAAGCAGGAGTAGCTGGATGTAAGGTGTTGGACTGCTGATCAGGAGGTCCCCTTCAGCAGGGGTCTGAGAATGGGTTTCCATGGAGCGGACCAAGTGCAATGAAAAGCATCAAATGCAGTGATGAATCGCACCTTCCTGTCTGGCAATCTGATGCACAAGTGTGGGGTCTTCCAGGAGAACGGTCCTTGTCTGACTTCATTTTGCCAAGTGTAGACTTTGGTGGAGAGAGCAGTACGATATGGGGTTATTTTTCAAGAGTTAGGCTTGGCCCTCAAGTTCCAGTGCAAGGAACTCTTACTCCAGCATACTAAGACATTTTGGACAATTTCATGTTCCCAACTTTGTGGGAACAGTTCCCATTTTGACTGTGCACCAGTGCACAAAGCAAGGTCCATGGAGGCATGGAAGAGTGAGTTTGGCGTGGAAAAATTTGATGTGCTGTCCTGACCTGGCTCTCAGTCTCTGCTCTAATTCATCCCAAAAGGTGTTCCATCAGGACTTTTGGGATGAATTAGAGCGGAGACTGCGAGCCAGGCCTTCTTGTCCAACATCAGTGTCTGAACTCACAAATGCGCTTCTGGAAGAAGCACATCCCATAAACACACCGTTAAACCTTGTGGAAAGAGGTGAAGCTGTTATAGCTACAAAGGACGGGCCAACATCATATTAAACCCTCTGGATTAAGAATTAGATGTAACTCAAGTTGCATGTAAAGGGACTTGCATGTACTTGCCTGGAATGATTGGTTAAACTATGACATAGAAGATATACAATATTTCAAGGTTGATGTAGCTGTTGCAGAGGAGGTGAACATACATTTATTGGTTTTTAACACCCGAATTACAGCAATGAAATTACATGATTATGGATAAAAATCCAAAGAGGATTTATTACTAGGGCCAGATGGCAACACACTAAAAAATGCTGGGTTGTTTTTACTACCCAAACGCTGGGTTCCCTCTGTTGGGTAATATTTCTGGGTTATGTACAGGGAGTTGGGTACTTTTTGTTTAACCCAGCTTGCTGGGTTGGAGTTGGGTTAGCTAGCGACAGCTAACATCACAGATCAGACCGGCCCTCCCCCGAAGTTCACCGGTGTATTCAGTGGCTGTGTCGGCTTCGTCTTTTTTTCTTCCTCCTCACGCATTTAAGAGGAAATGTAAACGTTCAATACAAGGTCTGTATACACACTTTCACTCACCTATGACTGAATTTGTTCACTGTATGTAACATTTATTACTGTTACCGTGTTACACTCAAACTTTCAGCCTGGTCTGTGCTATAGCATGCTAGTTTATCTGACAATGGCTGCTAACTAGCCAAACCAAAGAACCCCACATGTATATGAAAGAAACTGCAAAAATGTCTGAGCTTTTTTAGCTTTCTTTGTAGAATGCTTGCAGGGTGTATGAAGATGGTGAAGTGATGAATGAAATCTAAACTGTTAACTGTAGTGCCAGCATGACACTAGCATTTAGCTAGGTTGCTAGCGTTAGCAAACACATAAAATAGCTGAGGTGTTACCAAACATTAATCTTCTTACAAATATGCATACTAGCCAACCCTCTCGAATTTTTCCATAAACTTTTACTTTCTTTCTTTCTAAGGTTGGAACCAACACCGTGGAATATCTGTCAGTCGAGTCCGTACACCTACACCCTGATGTTGGGAGATAATGACCAGCACTGCTCTCAGGCATTAGTGCTTCTCAGTAATAGTATCGTAATGATGTCGCTGTTGAACGTGTTTTGCATTATCTGATCTTGTGCTTTTGAAAAATAAATATTTTTCTATGTTTTGTACAATTAATTGGGTGTTGTTTATTGCATATATGTATGGTTTGCAAAACTTAGTGTTTTCTTTTGTAATAGACCAGTATATCAAAGTAATTAAACTGTTTTACCCATAGACATGTAAAACATAAAAATAATAATAACCTATTTGTGAGGTAGAATTAACTCAGCAGTATAGTTAAATATGACCTAGAATTTGGATTGAATATTTGACCCATCTTGCTGGGTTAAATAAGTAACCCATTTTGCTGGGTTAAATTAACCCAGCATGTAGTTGGTCCAATATTTATCCAGCAGCTGGATATCACCAGCATTTTTTTTGAGTGAAGAAATTCAGTCACGAAGACTGCTCAACTGGTGAATGGTGAACTGGTGACATCTGTATTTAGATCTTTGGAGAGATATCAGTATTTTCTGTTAGAAATTGTGGTTGAAAGCATATATTTTATGACTTTGATTGCTGTGTGTTAGTGTAATGTTTACGGAATAGATCAGAGCAACTGTTCTTTCGGTGAATCATACCATCAGAGCAGGATGTCACCAGACTATCAGCAAGAACAATGACTACATTTATTATTATAGTCATTTCCACATAACGGATTATAAAGGCATGAATTATGCAGCTTTACAGGGCTAATCCATATTGAATAAACCATTTACATATGTCTAATTTGGGATGCAATGACAGAAGGAACAAGGAGATGTATTTACTCCATCAGCAAAATGTTAAATTCTCTTCCACCTGTTAATAGAAATAATCTAATTTAATTTTACACTGCATTAGTGTAGCGTCGAATTATATAGATAAATATAGCTAGTTTTTTTATTATTATTTTTTTTTTACACACAACCCAAAGTCCTGGTGTGATTTGAAGACCCCTAATATAAATCTAATACATCATGCAACTCTAGCTTTCCTCTGCTGTTGTAGAGTAAGCTTAAGCAGGTTTTGTTCCCTTAGTGCAGGAGTGTCCAACCTTATCCAGAAAGGGCCAGTGTGGGTGCAAGAAGCCACACCTGAATCCACCTGTTTAATTAGTCGTTCTTGGCTTTTAATAAACTATCAGGTGTAGCATCTATTTGGCTGGAATGAAAGCCTGTCCCAACACTGGTCCTTTCTGACCCTTTTCTTGGACAAACCTGCCTTAGGGGATTAATCCTTAGTGTACAATAGAGACAAATATGCATGTCCTGCTACTTTAAGACTTTAGAAAAGGGTGATAAAAGCACGTAAAATTAACTACAGACATGTGAAATAAATATTTTAAAGAGATAAAAAAAAAATGTAACCAATGCTTTGCATGATGATTTTGACGTTGAATATCATCGCCTCGGGTAATAACTGTGACCCGACAGGTGAAACTGTTTGTATCAGTGTGAGCAAAACTGTACATCATTTCCAACCTGTACAATTTTGCAGTTCACCCATCAAGTCTCCGGCAGGGTCCATTTTAAGCCCTGATGACCCTGACTTGGTCCAAGGTTTTGTAATATGACGTGAACTTACCCATGCTTCTGTGACCATAATACAACCCCCTTATTCCTTATATGGTATAGGCTGTGTTCAGAAGAATATACATCCAAACATCTCATGTCTGCTGGAACCCTTTTGTTTAATCGGGAAGTGCTAATGAGTTTTCTATTGTCCGTCTCCAAGTCTCTCTACGACTTGCGTCTTAATGACTGGCTTAAATATGCTCTGATGCTGATAATAAACAAAAGATTCCTCCTTTCTGGTTTGGAACACCGGCGGGTAATCACATCGAGGTGCAGCGAACACATCAAGCAATTATTCTTTCAATCCATCTTGAAACCTAATTTGGGAAGGTTTCCTGCAGATACCTAACAAATCTGCAATATTGCATCAACAAAGCAATGTTGCTCATTAGGTCACTAGCTCTACAGTCTGGTTCATAAATATAGGAACAGTGTTTTGTGTCATTTGACCTCTGTACACAACCACACTTAATTTAAATAGAAACACTCATGATGTGAGTGAAGTCAGAACTTTGAGGTTTAATTCAATCCCAAAGGCTTGACCAAATTTTGGCATTAACAATACAGGAGTTACACACCCATATTTTTGGTGGACAAATGACACATGCATGGCCAGGTGCGGCCTGTTCCCTCGTTACTCTGCGACTAATCAAACAGATTAAAGGCCTGGAGGTGTTTGATTGTTACATTTGCATTCAGTAGCTGTTCACTTAAACTCTGAACATGAGGCCCAAAGAGGTGTCTGTGCAAGTGAAGGAGTCCATCATTAGGCTGACAAAATAAAACCAATCAGAGAGATAACACAAACATTGCAAGTGACCAATATAACAGTTTATAGCAATAAAACATTCCTTAAATTACTGGAAAAAACTGTTCTGCCTATTCCGTTAAATGGAGAAAAAACAAAAACAAAGAACAATAAGTGGTGCAGACAACCAATATGATGTCTTTTGATCCAGTTTCAGAGCATCTTGATCTATTTGGGTATAGAATAGGAAGAGAATAGGAATGAAAAATAATAGGAAGAAAACAGTAGCAGTTAAAAATGTTACAATGAAAAAAAGCAAAAAACTAAATTGGCATTTTTAAAATTGCTTGTTCTAGCGTATGATGGGTCTAAAATCTAGTTATAACTTCTCACCTTCAGGGTTATGAAATTGTTGTCTGTGTGATTCCAGTGCAGCTGTGTTTAAATCTTTTTAAATAGTTAAATTTAACCTTAGTGCTATGCTAACATTAAGGCATTGTTTTAATGCACTGCACAAAGTGCCTTGAATTAGGCAGTTATAGGTCACATCCTGCTGGAGTTACTTGGGGTTACACACCTTGCTCCAGGGAAAGAAACGGCAATAACAGGATCTCATCAGCCAGAACTGAACTCATGACCTCGTTTGGTTCGTGGCCTGTGGCTATGTTCACTGACTCCTATCCAGCTATGGCCACTATTTCTTCTATATTACATTCTGGATTATGAATATGAATAACAATGAATGAAGTCGGATCTCTATGTACTGGCACTTGCAACTTGGCTATAAAAATACCTATAATAAGACAAGGGATTATATCTGTATTATATATGTTATGTTACACATAAGGATTCCTCTAGGGTCAGACGAAGGCAGTTGCGAAACCAAACTTTAATTAATACTATCACATTGAAAGGTCAGAAGTAAATACAACCCCCCCCGTCCCCCCCCCCCCCCCGTCCCCCCGTCCCCCCTCCTCCTTTGACTGTCAACCTTTGGGTGTGTCTTGGGTTGTGGATGTTTAACAAAAATGAAACTTAAATCAAGATCAGTGTTGCTGTCATTAGTTTACAGTTTTTCAATTAACTACATTGAAACAGAAGGGGAAAAGAAATAATTAACCAACTGACTAATCTACTGTAAATGTGGTGACATAGTAAAGCAGACAGTATAGGCACTTCACAGCTTCACGGTTATTTTTTTGTTTGGAGCTTTGTACATTTTATTCGTGTTTTTGAATAAATTTTATTTGGTTCTTCAAAGATTTATGGGTGTGATTTAATGTGTGATAATGGATCCTTATTTGGGATGAACTGAAGGGGCAACCTCTGGTCCTCAACAATGAAGCTGGAAAAATTAACGCAAAGTGCCAAAATGTGCAGTACCTCAAATGTCCACTGGGAGCCTGCTCCAAAAATGAGTCAATCTCCATAGATATGTATGTGCCCTTCATGACAACTGTACTGGGGTGATTTATTATTAATATTATTTGTAAGTCATACATTTAAATTATATTAAGCCATAAAATTATATAGTCATAGACTGCCAGCTGTCTGCCATGCTGCCCTTTATGATTTCCAGCTAACTGGAATCATTACAGTTCACCATACCACAAGAAATGTAAAGAGTTGACACAGGATATACAGTATGTGTAAGGGATGGGTGATGGAGTTCAATCAAATGCAAAGTAATTTTTTCATACGGATTATCTTTAGATTTAGAATTTTAGCTAAGCTAAAGCAGAGCTAGCTAGTTTGTGGTAACCCGGGTAAGTAGGCATGTTCCAACCAACACCCAGGTGCTACTCGCATTTGTTCCCATTTACAATTTTATGAATTAACTGGGGTTTAGGCGGCGTCAGCTACTGCCAAGGTGGTGCAGACCAGAGCTCCAACAGTGGAGCTTCAATACCATTCTTCTGAAAACATACTGTATGGGTGACACCACAGATGGTTTGTCCAGTTCTTTTTATACAGTCTATGAATGAACTCCCCTGCCTTGTGTGCAGTGTTGAATCAATGTCAATCAATTATCAGTTGCTGAACAGCAATAAATGCGTGAATGAATGGGGGGTGGCACTATGTGGACATCAACTCGGGGCTCTCAACTGGAGCTTGACTAGTGGGAGTGAAGGAACAGAAGGAAGAATCTCAGCAGCAACCTCATTTCCTCTCTTTTCTGTTTCAACCACTCAGCATGCAGCATCACCAGTATACAGTACTAATCACCAGCCTGATCATCTGTCATCATCTGCACCCATTTCAAACTGATTTGTGCCTTAAGTTAGATGTTTTTTATGCTTGAATGATTAAAAGGTTGCTGTGCGGCTTAACATTCCTCTGAAACTACTCAGGTACAGGGACTGGAATGAAAATAAGGTGCAAAAACCTTGCCAAAAATGAGAAGCAAAAAATGTCCTAGATAATTATTCCTCAAGACTGTATTAAAAATACAATATAAAATGTTATAATTATTTATTTCTGTTGTTCCGAATTGTCTGAAAATTGTTCATATTTTTTCTTTTTAGCAAAGCACTAAAGGGGAGTTTGCCCAGGGTGCTATAAATGCTAGAATAGAAAATATGAAAGAAGTAGTTAAGAAGGTAAGTGGATGGGAGCAGACCATAGAGAGCATTAAACACCTGAAAAAAAAAAAAAAGTTGTGATGTATTTGGAATTAATTAGGGAGCCAGTGTTGAATAAAGAATAAAGATAAAATTTATAATAGCAGCATGCAAAGAATTGAGAAACATGAGAGAGGTGAGATAAATCTAAATCCATCACTTAACATGATGCTGCATTTCAATGAGATTAGATCCAAATCCATCTCTTTTGTAGATATAGCCCCGCCCTTACCCATGTCAGTTGTGATACCGTGACAAAAGCACCAGTCAGATCTAGCAAAGTATGAACACCAACCGACAGTCAGCTGCAACCAAGTCATTTGTAACATTGACAAGTGCATTTTCAATACTAAGGTTCGGCTTCGGTTCCACTGGAACTCCTTAAACAGGCAATTGAAGCCTTGAAAGTGTTCTTAGCTGAGCTGCTACTTGCCTGAAAAAGGTAGGTTATAGAAATAAGTCTGTAATTACTGTGCTCCGCAGGGTCAAGCCCAGGCTTTTTAGTAACTGGAGTGCCTAGAAGAAGTTTCAATGTGGGAAGGATCAGAACTTAATGAAACTTTGTAAAGTCTTTATTATTATTTATGTCACAGGCTTCTCCAGCAGTTTTGCTCTTTCAGTTTTCTTTCAGTCTTGGTTTCTGCAGAACATTATATTTGTAGGCAAGCACTATAAGAGCTATTTTCTTACTGAGGTATTGTAATTGGTGACCGGTAGCTTTCACATGCAGGAACGTATGCGTAAATCAAAGCATGAGACAAAGTCAGCATGCATTTGTGAGGGAATGAGCGGATTTCAAATAATAGAAATCTGGATTTTTTCATGACCAGGGGTCCGTTCTTCGTACAGTACGTCGCTAACTCAGTTAGCTGGATTGGATTGTTGTGGATTTGTCCTGATCTTGGATTGTTTCGTTCTTCGAAGCGAATCCCGCGCTTGCTGTCATAGCAACATGTCCGTAAGCGTAGACCTGCTCGGGAGCAGGTTTATTTCATGTAAACAGGATTTAGGCTGCGCTCCTGGCGGGTTATGATTGGCTGAAATGGCGAGGTCACGTCTGATTGGTTAAAGAGAATGACTGACGCGGACTGACTGCCTCCGCGGGGAAAAGAAAAGGATCTTGCATGAATATATGGAGGGATGTATTTAAACATGAATACAGTACATGTATACGTGTGTGTGTGGCTGTGGTCATCATTCGTGTGTTAATCTCCGTGTGTGTGTCTAATCATATGTAACAATCCCCCGAATGTAATATCCCCCGATTGCGTCTATATAAGTGGAGGTTATTTTCTCAAATCTGTCGCAGTCATGTCTTGTCCGTTTATGAGAGAGCAACCGGTTACTGAAGGTGTGAGGATTATACGCAGAGTTTTTCAAATTCCTCGTGCATTGTGTGATAGACAGGATCCTTTAGCACAGCATGTTCCACTTTCACTTTTATACTGTAAACCCGATTAAGTTGGCAAAACTCAAAATATTTGAGGTAATCAGTTACATAACTTTAAGTCATTTTAAGTAAACAAAACTATCAATATTTGAATTTGTTGCAAATAAAGTAAATTCAATCGAACCCGGGTCTTTCGTGTGGCAGGCGCGGCACCTACCACTGAGCAACCAGTGCTCTTTAGATTTAAATTGCTGGAACTTTGAGGTGACATTTACTGTTACTTAAGTACTTATTATTACTTAAATTATCAAATTTGTTTAGCTAACTTTAAATTAATACAAATAGGATTTGTGAGTATATATATATATATATATATATATATATATATATATATACACACATACACACACACACACATACACACACACATACACACACACGTAACACGGGCAGCACTTACGTATTTAATAAATTTACTTTAAATTATCTTTATTAAAGTTTGAAATTCTCCATAACCCTTTAATAAAAGCTCTTGCTCCGCTTGAGAAAAAAAAAAAAAAAGAGCTGCTCTTTTGCCATTTCGTCAACCAATCGCAGGGGTTGTGATCAGTGTTTCTACTGTCGATGCATATCGCCTTTTAAACCAACACACGAACGCGCAATAATCCTAGACAACTCAATCCAGCTCTACTAATCATCAACAACAGGTGTGCTCGAAGAACCGAATTAGCCGCATCGTAATTAGCAGGATGATCTCATCATAGATCTGTCAATTCATCTCGGATGTTTCAAGCGACGTACGAAGAATGGACCCCAGGGGCTATAAGGATGGAGTGGTTTCTGGGATTGCAACCTATTCAAGCATGCTCATTAATGTTGTGCAACGCTTTTACAGGGAAGTAAAAATGCCATTTTAACCCCTCCATTATAGCCATAGTTGTGGTCACCTCAATTTATAATAATACATATTCAATATGTGGGCGTGAGAAATCCGACATAAAAATGCGATGAGGACATCTGTGGGCAATGTAGAAACTTGCCTTTTTTAAATCTGCATTCATGTTTTTGTGTCCCCGAGCAAATGCACACTACATAAAATGTTAGTCTTCCACTACACTACTACACACTACTAGTTTTCTTAAAATTGGAAAAAAAACAAAGGGCAGGCAAGTCAAACTGAGATTTGATTGTGCACACACACACACAAAAAAGTACATTTATTAGTTTATTTACCATCCACACATCTGGAGTGCCTGCAACAAGTCTGAAATGCTGGCCTCCCAGGAACTCCTTTAAGACCCAAACATGCCCAAATGGCCTGGAGAGAGGTCACCACCACAGTAACATGTCTCTTCCATAATTTGGTGACTAGTTATCCTTCAATTTTTAAGGATCAGGCGTTCCACATGCTGAATGTTCACAGGAACAGTTGCACTGGGCTTCAATCCACTTTAGCTAGGATAACCATTCACAGAAGTACATTTACACCATTTAAATGTTGTAAAACTGCGATTACGAATCTCAAGTCTCATAACAGACTCATAAGTCAGTTTTATGCTTTCATTTACAAGAACAAAAAAAAAAAAAAAAAAAAAAAGTCATGGTGTGGCTTGAGCGCCCCATGTACTATCCAGTGATTTTTTTTTTTTTTAACGACAGAGTCATTGTACTGTCACCATGTAAATATAAAATAATGTCCAGTTTTGTTTTGCTTCAAATCGACTAATAACTTGCGTCAGCTAAAGAAACAGCTTTAAGACTGACCAATACATCTTAATTAGCCCCTAATCAAATGAAAACCTCATTCATCTGTACACTCATAAGTAGCAAAGAAATCGCTATGTTAGCTAACAGGAGTGGACAGAATGATTTGAGGAATGATTTTCGTGGGGAGATGGGTTGCCATTTTGAATCAAGTTCGACCAAACAGGACATCAGTTTTAATATAGACCCACAGTAGGAAATGCAAGAGATGTCCAGGCATGTGACCATTTTGACCTTGACCAACATGTCTTCATTATGCATCGATTAGTGTCTGGCATGTAAAGGAGTCGTCTACCTTTGTTTTAAATAAAGAACTACATTGATTGTTATGAAGGCAAATTAAACGGGCCATGTTCATCATGTCCGTGTGGATGAGAGAATATACACAATTAAATGCTTCGTGGTTGCACAATTATTGAAATGACAATTGTCTCACGTAGATAAACACATGTATTAGCTTGTTTGCTTTTTGCAACACGTAGAGGGGTTGGTTTGTGGGGTAACTTAAAGGTTTGTGTTATCATACAGTCTTGTTCTAATTTACTTAATGTATTCTTTGTATATTTATTACAACATTCATTATAATATCTTGGTAAGAATTGTGATGGAAGCCTTTCATACATTTAATCAGGAGTTCAGCAAGGCAACCCAAGCACTTGATTCAATTAACTTTATTTATTTATTTATTTAACCAAGTGTTGAGATAGAAAAGTTGCATTTTTAAAATATATCCTTTAATAGACAACAGAACTTGGTGCTTTGATTTTGATCGGTGTATAGCTTGAAGTTCAGATAGAAAAGGACATTTTCAAGGTCACCCCTACAAATAAGATATCCGAAAGCTGTAACTGTTTAGGGGACAATAGGGTTTAATGGAGTGAAATGTGTTGTATGAGAATTTTTTGTAGAAACGTAAAGTCCATTACAGTGATCAAGATTCTACACTTTCTACATTAAGAAAATTTGTGCTGTATCATCTACCAAATAAATTCCATAGAACATGCCACAATCTCAAGTTATTAGAATATTGCAGACATTTCATTCAAAAATTATATAGATTCATTACAGATAAAGGTAAATATTTCAACCCCCTCTTTTTGGTTTTAATTTGGATGATTAAGGCTTACAGCTAACGTAAGTCAAAAACCAGTAAAAATTCAGTATCATAAAAAACATTTTGTTTAAATATTTTGAGACCAATCAAAAAAGGATTTACAATACAGACATTCTGAAAGAAGATGCATGTTTGTTCATGCACTTAGTACTTGGTCAGGCTCATTTAGCATAGATTATGCAGCATAAAGGTAATCAGCCAGTGGCACTGCAGAAGCGTTATTGAAAAACGATTCCTTTAATAGCAGCCTTCATCTTGTCTGTATTGTTGGGTCAGGTGTTTCTCTCCATCCTCTTGAAAATTGTCCATATAGATTCTCTATAGGATTCAGGTCAGGATAGTTGGCTGACCAATCAGGCACAGTAACATCATGTTCCCTAAACTAGTTAGTGGCAGTTTTGGCACTGTGGGCAGGTACTACTACTGTAAGTGCTGCTGAAAAAGGAAATTGGGTGTCTCTATAAAGCTCATCAGCAACCAGACTTCCTGGTAGATGGCTGCGTTGACACTGGGCTTGATTAAACACAGTGGACCAACCTTTCTCCTTAGCCCTGATAAGACCCTTCTAATGTCTCTGGTTCAGTTATCGGGTGTGGCGATAACTCCCAGCCGAGTTCCTGTAAAGTGCAAATGTGTCTGTGAATCATTGAGTACAGTTACCACGACAGTAATGTGTCTCTTCCACAAGTTGGTGCAAGTTATCCATCAATTGTTAAGGATCAGGCATTCCACATGCTAAATGTTCACAGGAACGGCTGCACTGGGCTTCAATCCACTTCAGCCAGGATAGCCATTCACAGAAATACATTTATGTTTTTTTAAACACCATTTAAATGTAAAAAAAATATATATATATATATATATATATATATATATATATATATATATATATATATATATATATATATGTTTTTTTTTTTACATTTACAACTTCTGTGTTTCTTGATACTAGAAACGCAACAGTTGTAGCATATTTCCTGATGGTCTCCGTGCATGGAGGTTCTTGATGCACTGACACCAGCCTCCTTTTTGAATAGCCTTTGCTTGACAATCGTCTGACGACCTTGTGGACGATGTCAACAATCAGCTTCTGGGCAGCGGTCGTCCCAGTGCATGTAATGAATTAGACTGAGAGATACACGGTATTTACATTCATTTGCCCAAATTCAAAATAAAATATTCCAACATTTAGTGTTACTGGATTTTTGACTTTCATGAGCTGTAAATGTAATCAAAATGAAGAAAAAAAAAAAAAAGTTCACGTGTAATGAATCGAGTGTCATTTCTTAAATAAATTACAAGGAAAAACACCAAAACAAACACTGTATATCTCAAATAATAATCATCCACTGTACACGATTGATAATCAATCTCAGAGTACTAAAACAGACCCATGCAACTATAATTCATACCGTGCAATAAATATGTGAATAGCATAAAACTGCATTCATATTATACACTATTGGTCATATTTCATCTATGTGGATGTTTACTCGTATGACACAAGCAAAACACCCATCCTCAAAGACACTAGGCAATAATGAATTATTTAAAGCGGGACGCATTTATAATCAACAATAGCCAGCAGTCAAATCTTGACAATGCATGGGAGACTTCTCTCCTGTATTTAATATCTTTGCTTGTCAGAGCATTATGCACAGATGATTAATGCATGTGACAGTCCAATTAGTCAACAGCAAGAAGGAATATGACTTTCTTTTTTTTTTTTTTTCCCCTTGACTTTATCAGATTAAGATCCTGCATAATCTATTTGGCACTATTGATTGCACTCAGTGGGTAAAAAAAACAAAAAAAAAACAGTATATCGAGAGCCACTTTGGAAAAGGAACAGCCACTTGTTCCTTAGACAGTCATACTGCAGCCTGCTGATGTCTATCACCCAGGTAAAAATCTCAGATAAGCCTCAGGGTCTCTCGACATGGAGAGGGGAATGTGACAAGAAAGAAAGGTTTAAGGGAGAATCAGGACCTCTTAGTGATGAGGCTCTTACCTCCAGAGGGCAAAATCAAGCAACAGTGAGACAGACCTAAGTTGGGATTTCCTATTAGGGCAAAAAGGTTTTTTTTTTTTTCTTCCCCTTTTCCTATTTTCTTTCTTTTTTCATTTTCTTTTATACCATCACTCTACGACATCCATCCATTACTGTACCTATATTACTTGTCCTGTATAGGGTTATGGGGGGCCTGGAGGTTATCTTAAAGAACTTAGGGTCTATCATGATTGGGGTGCCAACCCATTGCAGGGCACGCACACACACACATACACACACACTTTGGAAAACAGAAATCAGCCGACACCACGTGTCTTTGGAGAGCGAAAGGAAACCGGAGTAGCCCAGAGAGAGGGCCGCTGACGTCAGGGGAACACCGGGTTAGACGTCCTGGTGCTTGATCAGGGGAGGCCCAAAAATGCACTCTAACCTTTACAGTCTACAGGACTAATATAAAACCAAATGAATATTTCGGAAAATCCTACATAGTATTTGCGAGTCACATAAAAGCAGAAGAAGACGTCTCTTGTTGTATGGTGTGTGGAACCTGTGTTGTGTGTGTGTGTGTGTGTGTGTGTGTGTGTGTGTGCCATGGCCAGTCAGCAGCCTTTGAGCAGTCTGTAGTGGTGGTGGGGGAGAGAGGGGGGGGATGGGGGCGTTAAGAGACCGTTTTGTCTGGCGCTTGAGCCAGACAGACGGCAGACCTGCTCGGGGGTAACCCACCAAGCACAGGGAGGAGTGCTGAGACAGTGCTAATCACTAAGCCACCATACCATACTCCCAACATGGTCTCTAATAAAAATGAAATAATGTCATGTGCATAATTAAGCGTCCTAAGATTACATCTACTGCAACTGTTGAAGCTGTACATTGTACTCCAGAGTGCAACTCATGACACATAGCGTTATCGCACAAAGAACCCGCGTTTGTGTCAACCGTATAGTATCACCTTAATGACCATCACGTAATAATGTCTAGAATGATTCAGCCACCATCGTCTATATTTTATAACGGTTATCATAGCTCATGATTATTGCCATTATTACTGCATAGAAGAATGGCCGCGGAACAATGGAAATCTATTTGTGCAGGAGATTAGCATGTAAATGCAAAGCAGTGGAAAATTCACTTCAACTGAACTTACCAAACATGATTTTATTCCACCTCCCAAAGACCCATTATGGATGGCTCCCAGCTTAGAGACAAATCAGTCATTTGTGACCTATTCATGACCTATTGCTGACATTATAATCCTCTGACTGTTAAAATTCATTAACGATGCCCATGATGCATGCAAAGAGCTGCAATACCAAATAAGTCTGAGAGAGATGAGAAATCATTGCAGGCAAAAGTTCAAAGACAATTAGTGGATGTTAAAAAGAGAAGGTGGCGGCATATGACAGGGGAGGTGAAGGTGAAGCGCAATTGACAGCCTTTCCCGTTTTCAAAATGGCTTCTCAAGCAAAGTGCCCTCATCATCTTTGACTCCTAATCTTCTGTATCTCAGACATGAAATCCAGCCCTATGCGTATACAGTACAGCCAGTGTTTAAAGCAGTACATCCATGACAAAGATTATAAAGAAAGTGCAAAGAAATGTTGAAATTTATATATAAATGTTCTCCATTGTGGAGAACTAACAAGAATTTTAACCTCCTGAGACCTGGGGAGTACATTTGGTTGCATTGCATTCTGCTATATATCTTCTGATTGAAGCTATAGTGAGAAAATGTCATGTCCTTATATGAGGACATTCCGGTCTCTAGAGGTTAAGAGAAATCCGAACTACAGAGGAAGTTGATATCTGACATGCAATTTAGCCAGTAAATGCCTGAGTATTGTATTCTCTGAGATTACAAAATAGTAGCTGACTGACACTTGTGTGGTTCAAACATCATAACATTAAAGTCAGTTAAATCACCCACCAGATGCCCAGCTTAGAGCTATCGTTTTAATAAGTTAAAATGTGATGTAATGGCCGTATGAGAAAAGAAAGTCATATATTCTATAGAAAAAAAAGTTATACCGAGTATTCTGTACAGAGTCACAGAATACCTGGAGCCTGTCCCAGGGGACTTGAGGCACTACACTCTGGACAGGGCACCAGTCCATCACAGGGCACAAGGGCAGACCACACACATTCTCAAGTCAGGCAATTTGGATATGCCAATTAGCCAACTGCGCACGTCTTTGGATTGTGGGAGAAAACCTGAGTCCCCGGAGGAAACCAACCAAGCACCTGCGATCTCCATGTAGACAGACCTGAAGGCGAGACCCTAGAGGTGCGAGGCCACAGCATTACCCACTATTCCACCATGCCACCAAGTAAATTATAATGGTTCTTAATTACTATACTGTTACTTGCTTTCTAGACAAACCCAGAACTGCATAGACAGGACTCTGTTGATTCTCAGTCATCCAGGTAAGATTATCTGCAAGTTGTGGTATGAGAACTGGACTTCTTTCTTGTTAGGTAGAAACGTTTCACTACTCGTCCAAGTAGCGTCTACCAAGCAGATCATTCCCGAAGCTGAGGTATCGGTTATTTCTGGAACTACTGTATGTGCAGGTTACGAGACCGTCAGGGATTTGCTTCTCTGTTTATATCTCCATGTAAATTTTTTTAGCTCGTGACTTGTGTTCACCCATGTGTTCATGCTCATTGTATCCACCTGTTACTTGTTTGCTTACTGATTGGTTTGCAGATTTTCTTCATTTGAGTGTGAATTCTCATCACGGTTCATGTGCATTTCTAAACCTCGTTTCCAGTGTTTCTTATTTCTCTTCTCTAGTAGTTATAGTTCGACTCCCTCGTTTTGCTCTGCACCTGCCTTTGATTACGTGTGTAGGTATTTCTGTGTCGACCCAGTCTGCCTGTGAACTATGACCATGTTTATTGAACTTGCCTAACTAAAGAGAATGTTGATTTCATGCACTTGTGACCCGCTTCGTTCGCCCACACATCACAAACCTTGCTGAGTTGTAAAATGTAACAACAGTCTGTTTTTAACAATAAATGAAAAGGCTCAGAATTATGCAAGTATGCTCATTAGAAAGAATAGACGTATACCTGAATAGGAACGGGGATGCTATGGAGGACAGTTATACAATTATCCCATATTTCTGTAAACTTTCATAGACTTTCAAGTCTTGGAACATAAAAACCATTACGGTACAAAAACGAATTCTTTGAGCAGGCATTGACCGGGAAATCTTTTAAACCATTGCGGACTCTTTAACGCATTTCATTTTGGCTGAACATTGGCCGTGTGCAGTGTTCAATTCCTAAAACACCACAATATCGTTCCTTATTCGCTGTGACAATTTTTCAAGAGCGCTGACAGATCTGTCATGACTGTGTCATGTTTATAGCTGATTTTGTCTACAGCCCTTTGTATTTCTCTTCCTGTTTAAGATATACACACACCGACACTCTCTTCTAACTGGCTAAAACAAAAGGAATGCACTAAACATTGTTCTAGATGCTATCTGGACAAGAGAACTGTAACATTAAAGCTTGAGCTACGGCAACTATAGGAACTAAAAATACATATTTTGAGAGAGTTCTCGTTAGGTCTTGCATTGTTCTCAGTGTTTCATTCATGCATAATGTTGTGTCTGATCGGTGTATACCAACTACAAAACAAGTAGACTACACACCTGGGCTGATTACGTACCACCCCCTTATCAAAGTCTTTATACTTCAACATCATTTTTTCCCTGCTTAACACATCAACTTCACTGCAAAATGTTCAATTGCTGCCTAACATATCTCACACACTTCCAGACACCATGGTACCAAGACATTGCAACTGTAGCTACCGTAACAAGGTGCAAATTGTGATGCCTAGATCACTGGTTCAAGGCAACTCCAAAAACAAGGAAAACCGGTGAAGCTGCGAGAGGTTAACTGATGTCCAAGGCTCATTGATGCACATGGGGACCGAAGGCTGGCCCGTGTTAGTGGTTAGCACCATCTTCTTGCACCACCAGGTTCTGGGTTCGAGTCCCACCTTGGGTCCGTGGGCATGGAGTTTAAATGCTCTCCCTGTGCTTGGTGGGTTTCCTCCGAGTGTTCCGGCGTCCTCCGATCGTCCGAAGACATGCCGATTAGGATAATTGGCGTTCCCGAATAGTGTGTGAACAAGCATGTAAAACATTTTGGACCTACTCAGTATTAGGTGGGAGTCAGAATGTTATGGCTAATCGGTGTATTGTGACGATTCCCTAAAAGCCGCGATCAAACCCATCCTGGAGTGACACCCCATAAGCACCTTTTACGATTCTCATTACGAATGCATACAGGATCTTCAACTAAGTAAATCAAACTTGCACAATAAAATCTCTAGTGTCGATTTCACACTTTCAGACAGTCCACCTGTCAGAACAGCAGAAAGACAAATAAGCAACCTCACATGACAGCAAAGCACAGACCGGAGAGAGGGAGAATGATGGGAGATGCCTTTCCAGCAAAAGTTTCACTTATTACAGTACATGTACAGCCTCCCCGATAAACGGCAAGATGTATTCTCGCTTCGGTGACACAAAACTTTATTAATACGTATCCTTGAGCATTTTTAAGCGGGTAGAAGGTAGTGTAATACATGCGCATCACGTACACTATTGGATCAGCCTTGGGGTAAAACCGTTAACCGAGAATTTGAGACCATCCTGCATATAAAAATCATGTTCTGTATTTTTCCATGTCTTCAGCTCTGCTGCATCACATCATGTAGATTATGTCTACATTGTATCCTTAAGGGTGTAATATTATGGACTAAATCCATTCTTTACAAAGAATTAGAACCAGGATAGCCAGAACTGATCGTCATACCTCAAAGTCAGCTTGTACTACTGATTATGCGGTGTACTGTACTGTATGTGGACCTGCTTCTCAAAGACGTTTACACAGTTAAAATCTGCCGCACGGTCATACAGTACATAGGAGAAGGTTTTGCGGAGATGTGTGCTGGTATGGCCGTTGGCAATTGTGCATTTGCCAGCACAGAAAAAACTAAACCGAGTCAAGTTTATTTATTGACATGGTGTCAGAAACAGTCTGAAAAGACGAGGACTCGCGCTAAATAAATAATGCAGGATTTGAAGCCACTGGGGAGCGTCGGGCTTGACAAGCTGGGGGAGTGGCCCACGTGAAGGCAGCGAATTCAGCAATATAACTAAACATGCAGGATGGAGAGGTCCAACTCGTGCATCGTGTGTTATGAGGCTGGAATCATAATCAAGCCGTTCACGTTGGCGGAGAGACAAGGTGAGGATGACTTGGACATAGTTCTGAAGAGGTTTGATGAGTACATCATAACATTAAAAAAAAAAAAACCCGTCATTCACGAGACAGCTCAGTTCCATCAAAGAGTTCAAAGAAGTCCTGACAAGAAGGCTGAGAATTGCACACGAGTCTTACATGAACTGTCAGAAAGCTGTGATTTCGGTGATATGAGAAGTGGAAACAGAGATGGACACGTTGTAGGAATAAGTCAGAAAAAGAATTCCAAAATAGCTGCAACTTAAAGACCTCATGCTGGACATAGCGGTTTAAGTGGTGAGACAAGGAGCCGCGGATGTGGAGCACCTGTTAAGTCAGCAGACATAGCCTTCACAGAAAATCCGAGAAATAGTCCAACATAAACCACTTTCTAAGAGGGAAGAACAGACAGGCCGGAGAAAGCACCGGTACAAAAGGAACAGTGGGGCAGAACTGAGTGGGGGGAAAAGCCAGGTAGAGCCCATGGTGGCAGAAATAATGAAGGGATGTGTACAAAATGTGCAAGATTCCAACACAAAGAACAGGCAGGTCGTGCAGCATGCGAGTCAGTTTGCAGGAGATGTAATAATAAAAGGACAATGAGTACGGGTGTGTCATTTTAAAACCGTCAGGGAAGTCAGGATGGGGGGGAAAAAGAAGAAGAAAGAAAGAAAAATCATTTAACTGCGAGGGCGGCTGACAGACAAGAGATAGGAAAAGTGGACTGCTAAAACTGTGTATAATTAGTTTTGTTTTTTTTAATATAAAACAAATCAAACAAAAAGACCTTGTTTGTCAATAGGCATTTATCAAAATCACATTGAAAGGGAAAAACTAATAATAAGAAAAGGCTCGTTTTCTGATTTTCAGTTTCTGTGCTTAAATCAAAAAAGGAAAAAACTAGATAATAAGCACTCACATCCCAGTCTGCTTTTTCATTAGACACAATTAGTATGACTCTGAAGGTATTACTAGTTGCTCACAAGCCAGAATGGATTTTTTATTTCATTCATTCATTCCTACCTAATGAGCATGGAAAATCTTTGCACCAGTTAAGGAAGACACACATGTAACTCTCTAAGGACCTACAGGATACATAAACCTGCCAGGGTAGATCAGCTGCATGGGGCTTTTAGGGAAGGGGCTTTTCAATGTTTAGTGTCAACAGCCCTGAAAGCAGGCAGCACCGTCCAAAGACCTGTAGATCGGGCTAATGGGCGTTACCAAATTGCCCGTAGTGTGTGAATGTGTCTGTATGCGCCCTGCGATGGATTATCACCCTGTCCAGGGTGTACCCCGTCTCGTGCCCCGAATACTGGATAAAGCTGTATACTGGAAATGATTGAGTGAAAGCAGACCTCCGCAAGGCCTACACAAGAATAAAGTTTAAGCTTTTACCTTCATTTTTTTTTTTTTTTTACTAAAACACCTATTAAAAACTACATTATTATTATTATTATTATTATTATTATCATCATTAACTTCAAATTTGAAGGCTATTTCAAATGTGTCATCGACTATCAAATCCACTGATATCAGTTCACAGTAGGGTACTCCGTGCTGAATAAAATGTATTCATTTTGTTTTAGAAAGCTAGCCTATTTCAACTACAAGTTTAAATGATCAGTGAACTAACGCGTGTGGCAGAGTTTAATCCACTACACAATATGCTTATTTACTGTAGAAGTAACGGACCATCACGCCAAAATATCTTTTGTTGAAATCTTGAGTCCATTGGCAGTCATTAAAAGGTCATTACCATCAGTAACTTCGAGCAGAAGGGCACAAGGCAGAGGACACACACATGCAGACAAATGCTTTAAAACTTTAAAGTCGTCCTCCAGGCGTTTAAAGTTTAAAAAGGTTTTCGTTTCAACAAAACGTTTTAAGACCTATGAGATGAAGTTCTAAAATGACCATGAAAATTATACATGCAGGTTTATTGGTTAACCTGGTAGGTTTCTTGCTGCCATGTGGATTGGATGGTGGTTGAGAGGTGCAAAACAAAATAAAACCAGAAACAAAATCCATTAAAAAAAAAAAAAAGAAATAATAAAAAAAAAAGCAAAAAAACAAAATAAAATACCAAATAAGAAAACAACGACAATTCAGTCAAACCGAAAAAGGTACTAAATAAAATTCTTCTAACTGATTGGAGATATTTAGGAAATACTGCAGCCTCATGACATTTAAACGTCCATGAGGCTGCAGTACTTCCTGTACATAAATCAACAAACAAAAGTGGTAAGAATCAACGAACTGAATTTGTGAATGAATTTCAGACATTAAAATGCTGTGAGGCTGCAGTACTTCCTGTATATCTTGAGAGACAGATGTGAATTTCATTCATTCACCGAATTGTCGTGCTTTCTCATTTGTTATTTTGTTCCTGGATATGTCGCGTCTTCTGATTTATGTTGTTTTCAGTTCCGTTATGTTGTTTTCAGATTCAACTTTGTTTTGTTTTGTTTTTTTAATTTGTTATTTTGTTTTCAGATTTTTCCATTTTTTTATTTATTTATTTATTTTTTTCCCCTTCATTTTTCATTTTGTTTTTGCTTGTATTTTGTTTTGCACTTGGATGGTTCCAGGTTCAATTCCCACCCAATGCCCGAACCTCAGCCACTGGATGCAGCGCTGGTCCCAAGCCCAGATAAAATGGGAGTGTTGCATGGAGGAAGAGAACCTGGCGTAAGACCTTGTGTGGCCAAGTTGTGTGTGGATTGAATAGGTTGCTGTGGGCGACCCCTCAGCATTGCTGCTGACAGAATGTTACAAGTGCTAAATAAAATGAAAGAAAAATCCTTTCCATGTAGATCTGTGACAGTATTTTTTATACAGTAACAAGTGTAATAAAATAAATAGTTGAAAAGCTTTACAAATGTCAAATTCCACACAATTTACTGCTCTTTTCTATGCCATTTAATCTTGCAAAAAAGTTTGTGGAATGGTGAAAGCTCATTTTGGTGATTTAAAACTGTGTAAAACCAAAAACATCTATATAAAGCAACATTGGTTATACTGAAGAAACATCTATCCATCATGTACAGTATGCGTGACAGCACATGTACATTTTTCCCTCGAATATCCCAGCTTGTTAGAAACCTGAGGTTAAAGTGCATGGTTGGCCACGATAAGACACCCCTGAGCAGATAGGGTTAAGTGCCTTGCTCTAGGTGACAGTTTGGCAATGCTGATGCTTAAACCCTTGACCTTCTGATTAGTAAGCCAGAGCCGTAACCATTCGAGCCAGCACTGCCCCAACATGCCCCTACTGCTAACAATGTTCAAGGTCCATAAGCATCTGCCCAGGGTGAAGCATTCGAACCCTCACGCATTACTCTTTTAATGATTAAGAGACAGAACAAATCTTGGAGCAGCTTGGGTATTATAACGAGTATAATAGAACACAGAGTCTAACGCTGGTGTTCCAAACACTAATTGGTGTTTTGCAGCTTAGCAGGAACTTATGGATAGTGACTTTTGATTGGATACACGTGGAACGTGTAGTGGAGGGTAGCAACATGAAGTACCATGTTAGAATGTGTACCTTCCCCATGTTTAGACTATAATCCAGAAAACCTTTCAGAGCCCAATTCATTCTTATTTATAGAGTTACTCAAGCGGAAGCAGAACAGGTATGAAATCATACTAGATATGTTCTCCAGTAATGTTCACATGCAGTAAAACTCTTGAGACTGCTGTGTGCAAAAATCCCACAAGATCAGCGATTTTCCAAAAGACTCAAACCAGTCCATTTGGTACCATCCTCATGCTACAGTGAAAGTCATTGAGATCACATTTCCTCCATTAGGATGTCTGATGTGAACATTAAATCACGCTCTTGTCATGTTATTTGTCTCATTCCATTCATGGTCTTGCTGCAATAGGGCTGCCTGATTAGGTAACTGCAGAAAGTCAGTGAGTGTATAATATACTGGTCACGTTAAGTCACATTAAGCTGTCTGCATACACAATCAAACCATTGCTTGACTGTGTAAGTTCTGGCACTGTTATTATTCTACTGTACACTCAGACGTTTGGTTTGTACCCCTGGGAATTCGCCTAAAAGGTCTATGTGGAATACTAGAAGCAATCATGTCTCTTTTAAAAATAAGTTTCAAGTGAAAACACTTTTTTTTTTTTTTGGATTTTTCCCCGATTTTCTCCCTAATTTAGTCGTGTCCAATTCCTCCCCGTCACTAGGGGGCTCCCACATTAAGGCTACTACTACCACTCAGCCGGGAGGGCCGAAGACTATCACGTGTTTCCTCCGAACCACGTGACGCCAGCCGACCGCATTTTTTCGAACTGCTCGTTCGCGCACCGTTGGGGGCGGCGTAACACACTCGGAGGACGGCGCTATCCGCTCCCTCCGTTGCGCGAGCTCACAGACGCCCCTGACTGGCTGTAGAGCCGTGATTAATGTAGGAGCACTAAGTACCTCTCATCCCTCCCCTCTGAGAGAGCTCGGCCAATCAGCTCTCTCTAGACCTCCGGCTGCATTTAGCATTCGAGCTGGCGATCTCCGGATGATAGCGCGAGCGCTTTAACCACTGGTGTTCCTGCCACTCGGACACTTTTTTAATGTATTAAAAAAAAATCCTTATGGAATGTTTCCCCCTACACAACATTATTGATTAATTTACTTTAGCATTTACATTTTCCATTGATCAACCAAACTGCACGCAAAGGACTTCATGCACTTATCCCAAAATACAAAGTCGTTTCATGCACACACACGCTAGTTAAAGTTGAATTTTATTTAAATTGATCTTTTGTTAAGGACCATCTGATTTAATTATTATTATTATTTTTTTAACATTTATTATTGTTTTATGAACTTGGGCTTGCATTTGTCATATTTCGTCATTGCCTACCACGCTGGCATTTATTTAATCCACCATTATTGTTGTGCAATCTGAGGTTATAAATCTAGTAGAATGACTTAATACATTAACAGCGCCAGCATTGCAGGTTTGGTTTGTTCAGCAACGTGCCGTATGGAGAGAGTCTCCTCGTGTTCACTTTAAACTGTTATTTAGTACCCTTATCTTTTTTTCATTATCCACATGTATAATTTCCTCCAAGTTTGTGTTTGTGCATGTGACAGGGAGGAAGTCTCCTTAGATGATATATGAATGCAGTAGTGCAGAGCAAAACAATTATTTCCTTGGTCATGTCACGCTTGGCATGAAAAACTTCATTAAATTATTTCTAGGCTCATAATTAATGTTGCTGCAAAATATGAATACCTGAGTCCTGTCCTGTGGGAAAGGAGTGTTAATAATTATTTTTAATTAGCGGTCTGGAAATGTATCTGATTAACTTGTGCAACATCCCTTTGCCTAATTAAATTTGGACTCCAATCTGAGGTGTTTTTATTACTTTGCACGAGTGACCAATCAAGGTGTAATTTGGAGCATTAAACAAAGATGACAGACCAAGAAGCTTTTGCTGTAATAGTTGTCTGACTAACGTCCACGGTGTGTGACTTGGCATTGTGGAAATTACGCCAAGACAGCCGTGGAGCTTCAGTGTTACATGTTGTGAAGCCTCTAAATTTGAATTTCTACTGGATTAATAAACATTGTGCTTTGTTTGTAACTCATAGACCCAGGTTGGGTCATAACTCAGATCTTTAAGTGCTGTATTATCATTGGCTTAGTTATTAATAATGCAAAAGGCACCATACTTTAGGTACTATACTGTATATGTTTATGTAGTCCATTGACAGTTCTTAATTCTCTCAACCAAAAAATGAGAAAGGGGCTTTTTCCATTGCTCCAAAGCCCAATGTTTATGCCCTCTAGCAAATGCGATCCTTTTTTTCTGATAAGTCTTACTAACAAGTGGTTTTCTTATGACTAGGCAAAGTATTAAGGTGGAAAAAAGCAGCCAATAAACTCCTTTTATTTTAACTTTCTATTCTTTAAGAAAGATTTTCTCCCCTTAGGTCCTAATGGCTGAAGTTTACTCTGTATTAACTGTTTCATGATGTTGAGGAATGCATAGTAACATAGATAAAGACATTGGTAGACAGACAGACAGACAGTGTTAGCTGGTGAATCCACTGGCCACCTCAAATGGACCTTTTCTGGCCACTGGAGTTAGAGTTTGTGCGGTCTCACTTTGCGTTAGTGATTTGCACTGAGGACTGATTACATCCTAAACCCACCAAAGCCTGGTGTAATCCCCTAGGGTACTCACTGTCGCATGGTACAGTCCTGCTTGACTGGGGAGGATTACAGCAAGTTGAAAATCGAGATCGGTGTTCCTGCTTCCCCATGGGCTTGCTGATCCTGAGAATTCCCGGCTTTTCTGCTGTGCCAGCCATCCAACCAAGTCTTTACCTTGGTCCCAGCAGGCATGGAATGTGCCACCTGTGGGGATCGAGAGAGGAGGTTAGAAGAGACATCCCCCAAAGGGAAAGGAAAGGCAAAACATGGGTTTGGGGAGCTGGTTTCAAGGGGATGGAAGTGCACTGATGTATCTTTTAAAAAATACATACAGTACAGTATACTGCAAGTAAAGAAAAAGTAGTCAGTCAGTGAAAGAATAAGGACTGAATTTTCCAGGCTGATAAGACAACACTTTCTTTTGAAGACACTATATGGACAAACGTATTTGTCCAAAGCCGTTAATTATTAAATTCAGAATGTTTCAATCAGGCCCCTTATCCCCAGTAAAGAGCAACCTTAATGCATCTCGACAATACTGTGCTTCCGACTTTGTGCGAAGCAATTTGTGGAAGGCCTTTTTCTATTCCAACATGACTGTGCCCGAGTGCACAAAGCAAGGACTATAAAGACATGGTTTGATGAGTTCGGTGTGGAAGAACTTGACCGGCCCCAACACAGAGCCCTGGCCTCAACCCCATCGAGCATCTTTGGGGATGACCTGGAACGGAGATTGCGAGCCAGGGCTTCTCATCCAACATCAGTGTCCTACTTCATACTGTAAATGCTCTACAGACTGAATGGGTACGAATTCCCACAGAAACACTCGAAAATCTTGTGCACAGCCTTCCAAGAAGAGTAGAAGCTGTTATAGCTGCAGAAGGGGGGCCGACTCCATACTGAAGTATACTGTATATGGAGAATTTGGACACAAGGTCACTTGCTAAATGCTTTTGTCCATATAGAGTATCCTGAAACATTTTTTGTCAGAGAGGTATATAAATAAATTAAATTATCATTGTGGGAAAAAAAAAAAAAAACTAATGGCCGATCGTGGCATACTGAAGGTCCAAGGTCCAGCTTCTTAAATGATGAACACTGTGCTAAGAAAACAGTAATGGCTAAAACTGACATCTACCCAATCCAGATTGCATCGTTTATTTATTTATTTATTTAAAAAAAAAAAAAAATTTAAAAGGAGCTAAAAAATTTGCTTCAATATATGTGGAACAATAAGTTTCCAAGTTTCCTTTAGGAGCATCTAGGCTCACATAAAAGCATATGGGCTCATAAAGGCTAGAAATAAACTATTAATGCTATGTACTTTGCTGTGAATTGCTTTCCTCATCCTATTGAAGACAAGATTGTTAAGATAAATCTATTTTAAGTGAGTGACCGCAACACACATGCAGCTGCGCGGATCTACAGCAGTCGAGTGAGATTTGGTGCAGCAAATGCTCTTTGCTAGAGTGTCATTAGTGGGGAAGAAAGAAAAAAAAAAAAAAAAAAAAGTCTGTCATTGTCTCTATAAGCCTGAGAGGGCAGATAGTAATTTCTACTGAATAGACTTTGCTCAAGTTGTGATAAATCTCCTGTAATGCCAAATGTTAGAGAAGTATGTGAAAGCATCCGAGTTAGATCTTAGAAATGACACCTAGTGGAGATCACCAAGCACCAGAGAGGCGTCACTAGAATTGGACGCACTACATTTGGGTTAAATACACGCTGATGAGCTATCGATCTGCATCATGCTTTTTAAGATTATTATTTATATAATTAATTCTTTTTAAGCCTCTTGGTTAGAAAACACACCAAAAATGCCTTGAACTACTTATTTGCTTGGAAATACAGTACTTAAAATCTTTATTGACACCAGGGTGTAAACAATACAGTAGATTTTGTGCATGCAACGCTGAAAGATTCACTCCTGCTTTATGCACAGCGAAGGCAGCACGATGTTTTTAAATCTCCATCTGCTTCTAAAGATGTGCATCTTGTTTGAGTGAGTAACTGAGTTATGAAACCGAGAAGGTCAAAAATGCAAGTAAGTTTATCTGGATCTAAGCGTTAAGCCTTAAATTGAAAACTTTTTCCTAGGGAAAGTTTGCCATACATCTTTCTATTCAGAACCACGATCTCTAAAATACATTTTCCCCCCCATACACACATGCACAGAATAATATAACATATTAGCCAATAAATCAGCAATAAATTGTGTATGATGGAGAGAGAGAGAGAGAGAGAGAGAGAGAGAGAGCACACGTTACTCATGGAGAGCAAAAGAATATATTGACATGAAACACAACACAATTAATAAACAAGAGCTTTTCTTTTGTTTTTTAATACTTAAATACTTCTACTACTTATTGCATTTATTGGATATACATTCTGCAGCCATCTTCTATGTTGTTTAGGTCCGGTGTGCTGATATGAAATAAGTCCCCACTACTTTTGGAGCTCCACATACATTTGGAGAAAAGAAGTGAGCAAATCTAAAATGACATCTTAAAATTAGTTACCATTTCCACAGTCCCATGACCGCAGTGATTTAAGAAAAAAAAAAAAAAAAAAAAAAGGTCCCAAAGTTGTCTAAATTTGGAGCTCCATCAAGTATAAATAAGGAATGAGATGAGCGATGGAGGTTTTCTTTCATATAACCCAGACCGGAGAAAAGGAGCGAGGGGGTCAGCGCGAGTGGTTTTAATGTAATGGAGACGGACATTTGACTGCTTCAGGGATCCAAGAGTTTTATTGGAAACATGGTGTGGGGCCTGGCTACCTCAGCTGTGATAAGAACACTTTATGAAGGAAAGGCTAGAGCAGACTAGAACGTTGCAGACAGTTCAGATAATATGCATTCTTGCTTTAAATGTCCTCTCCGGATATGCATAATTTTTTTTTTTTTTTTTAAATACAAAAGAAAAATAAATATGCATTTAATCGGTATTACCTTATCAGTAACAATTAAACAAGCAAACATACCGTATAAAAAGAAGCCCTTGTTTCAGGCCAGTTTTTCATTTTCATTGTGTGTTTTGCTTTGATTTGTTCATCCTACAAACAGAAAACTACAAACACTAATCCTCAATCCCTTCAACTTATTTACTAGAGGACTAATGTATAATTAACAGAAGCACTACCACACTTGGGTTAGCGCACACACATGATTATACTTAGTGTAGTCATCACTTCCTTGCAACCATATAATTGTCTGTTTGGATAATTGCATGAACTGTCATTTGTTGCATATTTCGTATCCCGTTTAATGCAATATTTCCATTTCTCCCTATTGTAACGGCAACAGTTGCTTTAGGTAGTCTGAGGTTGAAGTTTCGGTAGCTCCTCAACCTCTTGTGAAGTTCAAATCTTGCTCTTTGTGTAAATGCCAGTCAGTCCTTGGCAGTGTTTTATGTCCAGTCTCGTTATTTAATGCCGGGCACTATGCCAAGCTCATTAATCCACCCCCCCCCAACCCCCCCCCGCTCTTGGACAAGAGGAAGGAATATTATGATGCAAACGTGGTCTCCTTGTGCTGAACCGGGCTCAACAGGACGAAGCCTGCAGTCAAAGTTTAACGCTGCACGATTGAGTTCAAGCCCGAGCCACGGGTCTCTGAGCATTTGAGACACATTAATTATTTAAATATGTAGAATAGTTGAAGGTCAAGCCTTTGATGCCGTCTTGAATGACGGCTGGTGAAAACTGACAATTACTCATGCTAACATTGTTAGTGTTATTGATGACTAAAAACAATTGCAGCGAGGCTGTGACACGGGCCCATTGATTGGGGAAGAGATTAAGAATTCTGGGAGAGTTGGGTGAAGAAGGTTGAAGTGGAGAAGGGGCCTAGGGTGTGATCCGATTATTGACAATCTTGTCATTGGCCTCACAGTGTTTTCCGTCACATTAAGTGGCAGGATGACATTTCTGAAGGTTAGCCATTGCACATGACTCAAGCAAGCACCAGGATTCATAGCAGTTATTTATCAAATCGTGCGAGTACTGGAACCTTGATTACAGAGCAGTGTAAACGTAAACGCAGTTACACAATCCGTGTTTTGCTGACATACAGTAACAGTACACCGAACATAACACTACAGGTTTACTTAAAGCATGGCTATGAAATGCGCTCTATACGATAATTGCGCAAATTTTCAGCCGTAATTTCAACATTTATTTTTGGCATTTGTGCATCTTTGTATTTAAGTTTACAACCTATTTTCTTCATTATATAGACGTGATAGTTTCATAGCCTGTTTTTCTTAACCTGGTGCTCTGCTGTTCATTTATATAACATATACAAATGAGAAAAACACTTTTGTTCATGATGTGTCAATAAAACTTGTACAGCACATGAACTGTGAACAAGGCCTTTGACGCAGTCAACTGCAAATGAATAATTTTAATAGAAATAGCAAGATGAACAAGAATGAACAAGCGTGGCTCCATATGTATAAGGGCGATTTGTTCAAGTGAAGACTATGAATATACAATGAAAACATAAATTGGGTAAATTGTTACCGTTATATTGAATATTAACAACCTATTTTAAATAATAAGCATTTTAAATGGTGCACCAGTCAAATGGATAAAAAATAACCTCAGAAAGAGATATGAAAGAGGAGAAATCAATACTCATTTGCCTACACACTAAACAATGCTGGGTTGTTTCTGTAAACACATTGTTGGGTTGTTCATGCTGGGTCAAAATTCTGGGGTATTTCGGGGACTTTAAACACATTGTTGGGTTGGGTAATGTTGGGTCAAATGGGATGTAGTGGGTCATTTACAAATGAACACCTGGTTGGGTTATTTTGACCCAACAACTGGTTTATTCTTTATTTCTCCAAACGGCAGCCTGCAAAATGTTTGAAATATTACTGCTATTGTGTCACAAAGTGTAGTTTTAGGAGTTGTTTAAGCGAGAATGTATGTGTGTACAGCTCAAAACATCAGTTTTGACAACAGTTTTTTCACCCAACATTTAATCAATAATATTTAAAAAAGTTTGATCATTTTTGTTTTTAATGTCATTTTTGAAGGAAATTAAATAGTAATAGTTAAATAACGGATAGTTAAAATATTAAGATGGGAAATATTTGTGTCATGTGGGCATTATAAGATTTGTATTGAAAACTTCTATATAAAAGGTTTTTAAACATTGTATTAAAAGCAAAAAAATGCAATTCAAATCAGACTTACAGGGGTCTCGTGTTCTTGTTTTACAGAGTGTTTATGTTACAGAACATTTATTTTATATTTAACAAATGGTCAGCTTAAGATTATATGGTTTTGTCTGACATTTTGGTAAAAAATTAAGTTATTCACATTTTCTTATTCTGCGACTATCTATTTACATTATGTGAAGTTGTGTACATTTTGTGACTTTTTTGAAAATAAAAAAAAAATCAAATGGAATGTGTCAACCCAGCAAGAGTGTTAATTTTACCCACTAGTTGGGTCAAATAAAATAACCCAGCACTTTACCAATTTAACCCACTGGCTGGGTCAAATAAAATAACCCAACACTTTAACATTTAACCCAGCAAGAGTGTCAGTTTAACCCACTGGTTGGGTCAGATGAATAACCCAGAAATCTGGGTTAAATGGTACAACCCAGCACTTGGGTCAAAACAACCCAGCGCGCGTTCTGTCCAATAGTGACCCAGCAGCTGGGTTATGGTTGGGTTGTTTTTTAACCCAGCAGTTTTTAGAGTGCATTAGTGGTAAAACTAGGAGTTTTGTCAGTGATACAGTATAACCCTTGAAGTTTGACCTTTCATATGCAACATAAACCATTTGACTAACTATCTACCTAACTATTTGACTAACTATCAAGAAAGGTCAAAACATCTGGGATGGACCATGTGTCATCCCTTAAGTGATTTGGGCATCAGATTTCCAGAATCCCACATTGCCCTCCTGTTATATCGATGCTAGAGTCAGCTTTAAAACTACAACTCCCAGAATACAACACAACCTACAGTATAAATATAGCTACCGTTAACAGCCGTAACTCACACTTCATTAAAGGACTGTTTGACTCATAATAGCTTTGATAATGAATACTGAAGCATTTTAAGCTAAAAAGAATGACACAATGGACCCCGAACTCAATCAGCTGTGTACATATTTAAGCATCCTCACTATATCTTCATTTTGCAGAGTACATTCTCTGTTTTATAACAGTTAATATCAAGCCTTCATTTCTTTAATGTCTTTTTGGTTTATTTATATATTTTTTATTTTCTGGTTTTTAGGACATGCGCTTGCCTTCCCAAGTCCATGTTGATTGCCTGACCCTTACTTCTGAATAATATATTTTGTTGCTACATTCAATAAAGCTTTGTATTCCTGCATTTGTACGTGCATACTTCTTCCTCCTATCCTTCTCCAACCAATGGAGGCATGAGGTAATATCGATTGCTGCCATGCATTAGCTGCAAATGGCCACATCACTCGAGAGCAACAGCAGCAGCTTGACCTACTCACCAGACAGATAGCACAGCTCTGACGCTCAAGGCCAGTTAGACAAAGTTCCACCAGAGGCAACCCTGCATCATCTACATCGCTTACTGCTCATTAAAAATATATATATATATATCAAAGAACTGCTGAATTTGCCCTCAGCATTTGTAAATTAGCAGCAGGTGACATCTGGAAAGAGATGGCACTTACAGTACAGCTGCAAAACGCTAAGGGCACAACTCCGAGTTATTCACCAAGCTAGCATACCACAATAAGGGTACGCCTCAATGCCCCACACACTCAACCAACATGTGCTGCCAAATACAGTATTTTGTATTAGACTGATGTATACCTCCCTAATATTATAAAGCTTTATATGTTTTACATGTCGTGTGTCAAGAAATTAAGATTATGACGGTTTTCATGTTCCTGTTACTACCTGTAAACTTGTAGTTGTTAACTTACAGTATAACCAAATTTTGAAGCCTGGCTGTGTCAGCTTTCCCATCCAGTCACTACCGCATTAATGTGGTCAGACAGGTTACCTAAACTCATGCCTCACTATAAAACCTAAAAACATGCCACTATATAACTAGTGCCTCACACCTGGAATTTCCAACATGTGTCAAATAGAACTTGGTAATGTCGATAATCTTGACACAGATACAACCTTGATTTGTTCCTTGGTCCTCACACCTTGGATATCCATTGTACTGTATAAGGCATCATACGACAGATACTTATGAACAGGAAATTCAAATGAAAAACTTATTAAAGTAAGATGTTTTCTATCCCAAAGTGAAGCATAGGCGGCTGTATGATGCCAAGTAGTAAAACAAATTGCATGGATAAGAAATATGCTTTTAATTTAGGGAATTTGGCAGAAACGCTAGAGGGCACAAGATCAATCCATCATAGGTGACCTCGCAGCAGTATTACTATTCAAATATGTAGAATGCCTATTTAAAACGAGCAGCCTGAATAGAAGAGCACTAGAACATACAGCATGAGCCAAGGGCATGTTTTATTTAATACAGCAATTCTATATTATTAGACCAGGACCTCAAACATTCATTCAATAAAAGGGGGGGAAATTTTGTGTTTATATATATTATATACACATTTTAAGATGCATCGTGCTTCGGAAGGTGTAGTCGGTCAATCTGCAAACGAATGCAAACGAGCTGGATTTGGACTGTGGTCTAATGGACCATTGGATTTAAAAGTGGCACAGCATTTCTATTCAGATTCTTCATCTTCCTCAGCACTTGAACTTGGTTCTTATCAGTAAGCTCTTTTTTTTTTTTTTTTTCCATTGTGCAAATGGTCATTTTCTCATTTACTCATTTCTTATGTCCAGCCTTGGTGGATTCTTAAATCCATCTCTTCCTGACACAAACATTACAATAGATTTTCATTTTCCATGACCATTCTAACCGACTGTTAAAACTCATTGACGTTCAGTGAATGCATCTTTTCAGTTTAGCAGACCTTGTCAATCTGTACCTAACTAGATCATACTGCTGAATGATACAGTATTCCCTTTTCAAGGACCTTTATTATGGAGCATGTAAAGAAACAGGGTGAGGCTGTCAACTGAGCTATAGCAATTCTATACACCATTACTGAACATGCATAACTCAGTAACAAAGTGAAAAAACACCTGGACAAAACCTCCCAATTAGGAGCCATTTCTGGACTTGGTAGATTCAATGATTCCATTTAAAACGTAAATGTACAGTGCAAATAAAAGCCATTGCTGTATAGAACTGGCTGTCACAGTGCCAGACTAAGGTCAGCTTCAGCAAACGATACATGTAAAACATTACAAAGGAGAATTTCTTTTTTAAAATCATTTGATACTTTATTAAATACGTTCAGTCTCCCATCTTGGAGAGCAAGTAGATTTTGAAAGGAGCTCATCAACCTGCAAAAGTTGCTTTGTATGGGGCTGCATTGGCACAAACTGGTCTCATGGAGTGCTCATGCTGACTATCTACCACTGAAAGCAATGGGCATGTGAGCATCAGAATAAGACCCAGGAGCAATGGAAGAATGTGGCCTGTGTGTGTGTGTGTGTGTGTGTGTGCATTGTTTACCTTGGTAAAAGAAGGTACCAGGAACTCTCCAAATTTCTCAGTTGTTAATCAAACAATTTGATGACTGGACAAACAATTTTGATCTATGGAGGGCCCACCTTGCGATTTAAGCAGGGGGAAAGCGTTTTTAATGTCATATCTGTTCAGTGTCAGAAATCAAATGGTGATATCCTGCGGATTTTTAATGAATAATCTACAATGCAAATCACACAAAGTAATTTCTAATGGAAAACAATTACTGAGGACATATGTGGAGATGGTGAGTTCTTGTACTGGAAGCCTAAATTGAAATCCAGACCCAGGACTCTGGAAGCTATGTATACCTCCTAGTCTCTCAGGTGGCTCCATCTTCTCGACATTAGATGATTCTTTGGGCTTTTGGCTGATTGAATTTGATGTTAGCTGCACCATGTTAACTACCTTCATGACTCCCGTGGGCAGATTGTTTTAGCGGGCTTTATTTAGCACCCGAAGTGGTCCAGCAGGAAATTAACAGACTGTTAGATGGACACAGAAGCACAGAGGTAGTCATGGATAACAACATTTATTTATTTATTTATTTTTTTTTTTTTTTAGTAAAACTCAAGAAGAACCTCCAGACTGTTCTGAAACAGATGATAAGTCAGGACTGAAACTGAACCATGACAAATGTCACTTTAACAAAATCAGTGCTCCGATATTTCAGACACATAATCAGCAGGGATGGCATCAAGCCTGAAATAAACAAAGTGAAATCTAAAAAGGGCCCCGTCTTACAAAATGTAACCGAGTCCCATCATAAGGTAAAGCATGGTAAATTAGCAAGGATAATTTGTACACGCCATGTCTACCGATCTTTAATACGTAACTGAACTGACCTGATAAAAAGACTCTGGAAAGATAGCCAGCAGCAGAAACCAGCAATTGTCACAGCAGATGCAAGCAACTTCTGACAAAGCGTCATGCTTAACGAAGCAAGTAGGTGAAGCAACATCCTCGTTGAAGCAGGCAGCCAGAGCAACACCCTCAGCAGAGCTTTATAAAGGAGCACAGTCCTCCATGAAGCCAGGGTTACACTAAATTTAATTGAAGGATGTTGGCAGATTCCGAAGATTCCAGTGTCCTACAAAAAAAAAAAAAAAAAAAAATCCCCTTTTCACTCTGTGTGGCTTATACCAATTCATCACCCTTTGTTTGGAGTGCTGTCCACATTTCATCGACAATTCTCCACCACATCTATGCTGCAGTGATTTAGGTGACATTGGGCCGCATGGAAGTAATGATATAAAGAAATTCTCTCATTTTGCTTATCGTATGCAAAAAAATATATATTCCTTTGATCATTCAATTCTAGGCTCCTGCAATGTTTTCTTATTTTCGCCCTTCTCTTAAGTAAGAGATTTTTTTTTCATCATCTTCTTTTTTTTTTTTACGAGTGTTCAAAAGCACTTGATTAAAAAAAAAAATAAAAAAAAAACTCACATTTTCACCGTTCACAAATTTTGTCTGAGTTTTCAGATTATTAGAGCACTGTGCAAAAGACTTGTATAGTATAAGACCCTGTATAATACCTGTATTGGGATTATACATGTTTTTCATACTTGCAGTACTATGTAAAAAAAATCATTCACTATTTACAAACATAACTTTAAAATGAATAAATAAACAACATTACAGAAGAATATTTGCATGCCTGTAAAGAAAGCAACATATTACGTGAAAAAAATAAACAAAAAGAAAAAAACGAAATGCAAGCTTGTGGCTGTTGCACGGAAATAGAAAGTACTGGGCAAATGTCTTGGGCACATACAAAAAAAAATGCCATATGCAAAGTTGGCACCAGGGTTCATGCAGAGAGCTTCTTTAGAGATGGACGAGATTTGATATAATATATAGATGAATGGATGCCGAGCTATTTTGCATTTCCATGAGCACGCTAAAAGGCATAATAAGGAAAACCATCTAATATCTAGTTGAACTGTTCAAAATTGATAAAAATCTAACATAGGTGAAAGAGGTTCTGCCTTCACTCCATGTGCCATCCAATCACTTTAATGATGTGAATGCTAGGTTAGCCAAGGCAGACACAGTTAAAGATCTTTTGCTGCATTTTTTATTGACCTGTAACACCAGTGCTCATGCTCTGAAATATCTGGAATGTACAGTATGTGAACCAAGTTTATTTGAAATGACTTGAAGTTGAATGTACTTTTAGTGGCATCTCACCAATTCTAGCCCCAGATTTGCTCACAGCACACCATGCACCTGCTCTTACCTGGTGTTTAGGGCGTTACCTATTCTAATTACATGCTAATCCCACGTTAAGCCGACGGTACCTCTGAGGTAAGATTAGATGGGATTCATCATTCAGCTCACCTGGGTAAGAGCAGATCAGGATGGCTAAGAAAGTTTGGGGCATCTGGCGTTGACTTCTCTTATTTGGTCTCTTGACAGAAAATTTAAGAGAATGTTGCGGTCATCACTAATGATCTTGTGGCCAAATCCCAAAAGCCACATTCTAAAATCTAGTCAAAAGCCTTCCCAGAAAATAAGTGATGTTCACGCTCACTTAGCGTCTATTCCGTTTTATTCTGTATACAGGGTCACATGGAGACTATCCCAGGGGGCTTGGGGCATGAGGCGGGGTACACTTCGTACAGGAAAGGGGGGTTCAATTGTATAAAATGTGCATCTGGGACTGATGGTCAGTTGTCCTCAAACATTTGACAAGGCGTGTAAAGTAATGAATGAAATGTGGATAACGTTATACTGTATGTGGTACAGATCTGGCTTAGTTGAAAATGTAATAGGTATAAGCAAGAATGGTGCAAAACGACAGGGGCCATAAAGTGGGAAATTAGATGAAACAATATTTATGGTTTAAAAAAAAGCCCTGGAACGTTTTTAAAGCAGTACTTTATAACAGTATTCATCAGCCAGTCTGTGTATGGGAGGGAACCAGATCACTTTCTCTCCTTCTTTTATTTGCAGGTTTAAGCCTTTTCCCTACTTTCATGATTTTGCCTCAAGATTGGTAGAATTTCAACACTCTGATTTGCCTTGGGTCTTACATGCTCCGACATCATTAGCTATGATGTAGCTGAGATGAAATACAGTGGATCGACTTGAAATGGTTTGTTAAACCCGCTGTTGACTCACTTGCACATGATATATGATCACAAATGACCAGTGCCAGCAGTTATCAATTATCAGTGCCAACACACAACATGGTACTACGACCGCTGTCCAGTATTGGCTATGGAAGCATTACAGTCAACCTAGAGGAGACCACCGGGTCATACATGCTGTAGCTCGGTAACATGGCTCATGCCAGCAAGCTGGGGATCCCTATGGGTCACCCCTGACAAGTAACAAACTACACAAAGCTCACCGCGATTTGTACATTTCTAGCAAGCCATACTTAAAAAACAAAAATGGGAACTGGGCTTTATGAGGTGATGACTGGCATGCAGGTAATCCAATTGGACCAGAACTAGTGAATAATTCCCTCATGGTAAATAATCAAATGGACACATCAATCCTAAACATCATGTCAGTAGTGGTATGTGAATTAAACACAACATAAAATAGTAAACAAATTTTGTATTACTGTATGCATTTAGGTGCCTTTAAACCCCCCCACCCCCTCACTTAGGCTTTACCTTTCCTTGGGATCACCACATTGGATCATTTGATCCACACGTTACTGGCATGATCTTCCTTCCAAGGGTGTCCTGCATCTCCAGTGGAAGGGTATTTTATATACAGTAGGCTTAGGGTTAATGGCCTTGGCCATTGGGCTCCCCCCTCCCCAACAGTGGTAATCCAGTGGTAGGGGGCCTGAACCCCCTAAATTTAACTTTCAAGTTATTATATTTTGGTTAAGCTGCTTTGATGGTGGAACACACAGGGAAGAATGCAGATGGACACATGTGCCGTCACGGTCTGTTGTTAAAATGCCATTAAATCAGGATTGGTATACTCCAGTGCTTACCTTAATGATATGTGTGATCGATTCAGATTATTCTAATGGCCTACGTAAGGTATCACTTTTTAGTACCTCTAGAGATCTCTTCAATATTTAAAGCCTTATGTCACTGTGCTTATGTCGTACATCACATGCTCAAGTGCCATTCAGTTTACCTGATCCATGGAGACGCTTTCTGTTTAGTGAACTTGAGGGACTTGTTCTGATCCTCTGTTGGACCTAGCTCAGGCTGCAAGGTTTACTCGGGGATGACGGCACGTAAAGTCAGATGTGTGATGAATGATTTATAAACAGAGTCCAAATGACAAGCCCTTCTCTCCAACCTCCTCCTTCCCCAAGCTATTTCATTGAGGTTGGGAAGGTAACCTCTGAGCCAACAGCAAGCCTTTGATGAATGGCTTGTCTCCACCAGGGCCTGCTAGATGAAACGAACATCCTCCTTCACCTTTCCCTCAGCATTCAGTGATAAGTCTGCTATAAGTGATATAGGACATCAGCCCCTGCCTTTTTTCCTTACACCCTCTTGTTCTTTTTCCTCAGAACGTCTAACTCGCAATTCATCATTGAGTCGCCTTGCTTCTTGTTTTGAGACCGCGCTGAAAGGTCACACCGAACTGGTGTAGTCACAGATTTGGTAAGGTGCAGAAAGAGTAATCTTTGCTGGATTTGACAGCTGTAAATTGCTATCCCTGCCTTAGTCACTGTGTCCTTCTGGAAGTTTCTGTCTGATAATAGTCAGGAGACCAGATTCTATCCGAATCGATCATGCTGTCACTTTTTGGTCTACAGTGAGCATGAAATGAGTGTTCGGTTTCTTATTTAATATACTTTCAGCACAAATATCCATTTCAAGTTTATTAACCCAAATATTGTCCAACACCTACAGTAAGACAACATTTACTCATGGGGGGGGGGGGCAATTAACTGCACAAACAACTGTTTCTACACCCCTGCAAAACTCCTCTGCTAAAATAAAAGCACAAAAATTTGAGCACAAGCATTTCGACAAAAACAGAACTCTTTTGGAACAAAAAATATATATAAAAAATTGCAATAATACAGCTTGCCACGCTTGGATAACAAACTGAAGTACTGTACTCTCCTCAAGTATAGAGGAGAGAGCATCATGATACAGGAGGGCTTCCTGCCAGCAGTTTTTGTGCATTACAAACCATTGAAGGAAGCATGAATGGCGAGAGAGACCATACTGTATTAGGGGGGTTTCAGAAAAGAAAAGGAATCTGAAAAAGATTGGTGTTTCACTACCCCAAAATATGCACGCAAAATATCTCACAACCGCTTTCTAAAAAAATTTAAATGAAGGCCTTCGTATTTATCATTGTACGTTCCCTAAAGTCATTTGAGTGAGCAGAAAACATTGTGCACCACACGTTACTATTCACTGGTCTGTGACACCACCACCAATACCTTATCCACACCCTCTGCACTTATTACTGCTCTCTTCAGAACCTCCTCATTCTTCTTAGCATGGCACAGCTGACCTTTGTTTTTCTCCCCCCCATTTTCATTAGCATGACAAACGTGACCTGCCACATGTGCCTTGTGCATATGTACAGGTTTGTGAGCGTGGCATGGTTCCTTCTGCAAGGGTCGTGTTTTTAATAGACGCAGAATGTATGTTTGAGTGGTTATTATGGCCACTTTGTTCCAGTCATTATTAACATCTCTACCTGGTGATCATACAGTATCATGATTGGTGATATCCTAGCTGTCATATCTGTCAAAATGAACCAGGCCACATCTAGGCCAGGTCATATCTACAATGTTATCGGTAAATTCTAAAAGCATATTTCAATTGCATCTATTTATATAAGAAAAAGCAAGGACATAATGGTACAGCACTTAAGAGATGCATAATGACGTTCTGTACAAGCTACACGTTCACCCATCTCGCGTTAGCGATTTCTGATTATGTGCTTCTCCAATTACCATTTCTGAACTCCAATACAACCCTATTATGCCATGAGCATATTCTACCTCATGATGCCCGAACGGATGTTATACAGTCCACACATGTACAGTATTATAAGGTGCTATCAACGACTGCCTAAGTGAAAGTGGTAGAGGAGAAGGTTAATGGTGTATTGCAAAGTGAAGTTTTTGGATTTTTTTTTCCTTTTTAATAATTAAAACGGTTTTGTCTGCAACAGTTGTTTTTCCCCTTTGTTCCTATTTGCCGCCAGTGCCTCACCACAATAATACAATCATGGCCGGAGGTTGCTTATTATATATATATATTTTTTTTTTATTAAAATATTGCACATTTAAATTTAATATGAAAATGTACACCTTCACTGCATCTCCTTTAGAGCAATCTTTTATGTTGAAGCTGAAAAATGTGAGTTCCAATGTGAGTGAAAATACTGTAGATGCACTTGAGTCAGGAGTGGGTGCACTTATTTCACAGCATTTCAGAGAGAAGACCAAACTCCATTTTTTTGCAAAAATTTAAACCACTTTGGTTGAAAATTATTACCTTCTAAAAGAAATTATGATGCGGGGAAACAGAGTTCTTAGCGACCAAGCTCAAATAAGCAAAATGACTTAATCCTCACCAAACCCATGTTTTCTAGTTTCAGTTTACCCTCTTCTTCTGACAAGGCTCAAAGAATACTAAAGCAGTTTCACGGTCACATCCCCACATTAGTCTCCAAGAACCCAGCAGCGAACCTATTCTCCCTCACTTCTGCCTTCTAGGAGCCATCTCATGGAATGTTGATGGTGAAATATCCCAAGTTTAACCATAACATGTTCCCAGCGTGTGCCCTTCAGGCACAAGATTCGTGCCTGCAGATACTTTGCAGGAATCTCATCGTCAGGGTGCCCCAGCACCAGCTTCTGGTTACACCAGCTCCTACCAGACATATCTGGCTTCAACAAGCACTGAAGCTTACAAATATGGGCACCAAGGAATACTACACTTAACACATGTACCTGGTCTCGTTCACCAGAGTTTAAATGAAACGTTTCTCATCACCACTCTATTAAAAAAAAATAAAAAATAAAAAACACTCAGAAAAAAAAACAAGAACTTCTACTTCAGTGTGAAGTAACATTCAGTACATTCTTTGGATCATTATTTGTTTGTTATAATATGGGCTATGGGCTATTTCAAACCCATATATATCTACAATCTTGTAATCAGTCAGTCGGCCTATATATAGGGCTCCAGGTAGTCACTGTGTTGTTTGGTGACATGGTATGTACCACACTCAACATGGACCAGAGGAAATGAAGGAAAGAGTTGTCTCAGGAGATTCGAAAGAAAATTATAGACAAGCATGTTAAAGGTAAAGGCTATAAGACCATTTCCAAGCAGCTAGATGTTCCTGTGACTACAGTTGCACATATTATTCAGAAATTTAACCTCCCTGGACGTGGCCGCAGGAGTAAAATTGATGACAAATCAAAGAGATGGATAATCCGATTGGTAAAAAAAAGAGCCCAGAAAGACTTCTAAAGAGATCCAAGGTGAACTTCATGCTCAAGGAACATCAGTGTCAGATCGCACCATCCGTCGTTGTTTGAGCCAAAGTGGACTACATGGGAGGCGACCAAGGAGGACACCATTGTTGAAAACAAATCATAAAAAAGCCAGACTGGAATATGCCAAACTACATGTTGACAAGCCACAAAGCTTCTGGGAGAATGTCCTATGGACAGATGAGACAAAAATGGAACTTTTTGCCAAGGCACATCAGCTCTATGTTCATAGACGGAAAAATGAAGCATATCAAGAAAAGAACACTGTCCCTACTGTGAAACATGGAGGAGGCTCTGTTATGTTCTGGGGCTGCTTTGCTGCATCTGGCGCAGGGTGTCTTGAATCTGTGCAGGGTACAATGAAATCTCAAGACTATCAAGGGATTCTAGAGAGAAATGTGCAGGCCAGTGTCAGAAAGCTGGGTCTCAGTCGCAGGTCATGGGTCTTGCAACAGGACAATGACCCAAAACACACAGCTAAAAACAACCAAGAATGGCTAAGAGGAAAACATTGGACTATTCTAAAGTGGCCTTCTATGAGCCCTGACCTCAATCCTATTGAGCATCTTTGGAAGGAGCTGAAGCATGCTGTCTGAAAAAGGCACCCTTCAAACCGGAAACAACTGGAGCAGCTTGCTCATGAGGAGTGGGCCAAAATACCTGCAGAGAGGTGCAGAAGTCTCATTGACAGTTACAGGAATCGTTTGATTGCAGTGATTGCCTCAAAAGGTTGTGCAACAAACTATTAAGTTAGGGGTACCATAATTTTTGTCCAGGCCTGTTCCATGAGTTCATTTTTTTAAATAACTAGGTTGAAGCATGGTTGAAAAGCAATGTCTGACTTTCATTGGTTAACATTCATAGAATTCTTATTTATTATTACTTTTGACAGATTAAAGTTATTTCTGTGACCATTGTGAGTTTTTCTTTCATTGACCGAAGGGTACCAACAATTTTGTCCATGTGTGTGTGTGTGTGTGTGTATATATATATATATATAAATAAAACAGTATTACACCAAATAGCCATAACAATAAAACACCAGACCCTCTGAACATCCGCCATGGTATCCGGCACCAATAAAGTTTTCATCTGGGAAATTTAGATATACTATATTATTGGAAATATATTTTTGCACTGTTACAGGGCCACATCATCATACTGCAAAAGGTCACCGCCATTAGGGAATACCCTTGCAACGAAAAAAGGCCCATCAGAGGTTGCATTTCCTTCGCCAGCTGAAGAAGTTCAACCTCCCACAGGAGCTGCTCACACAGTTCAATGCTCAGCCGTCATTGAATCTGTCCTGTGCACTTCAATAACTGTCTGGTTTGGCTCAGCTACAAAAGCAGACATCAGAAGACTACAAAGGACGGTTCGGACTGCTGAAAGGATTATCGGCACTCCCCTACCCACACTACAAGAACTGTATATATCCAGAGTGAAGAAAAGGGCTCGGAATATCACTCTGGACCCCTCACACCCAAGCCACCTTCTCTTTGAACTTTTGCCGTCTGGCCGACGATACAGAGCATCGAACATGAGAACAGTCAGGCACAAGAACAGTTTTTTCCCCCAGGCAATTTACCTCATGAACAGCTAAAACATTCTTCTCACTGTGCATTAAATATATGAGCAGTATTATGTGCAACACCACAGATATTTATTTAACTTATTTGTAAGTATCTCACACCCTACTCCATTTGATGCTATTACACTTGTTGTAATTTTCTATTTTTTTATTTTTTCCTGTTTTGTGTCGTGCTCTTTTGTCTTGTTATTTGTTTTGTCCTGGAGCTCCGTCACTAAAACAAATTCCTTGTACGTGCAAGCGTACTTGGCAATAAAACTCTTCTGATTCTGATGAAAGCATGTACTTGGTCCGCAAACAACATTTAAATCGGTGGTGTGTGTCAAAGCAGCGGTCCACATACTGTAAATGCCAGGACCCAAGGCTTGGCAGTAGAACATTGCTGGAAGCATCATACTGGCACCACTGCCTTGCCATCTTCCCACAGTGCTTTTTTTTTTTTTTTTTTTAAAGTAGAACCAAACTACTGGATTTTTATTTATTTTTTTAATGTAAGGTCCACAAGACCTTTAATTTGAGAAGCTTTGACCCACCACAATTTTGCACTCATCATCCTTACGGTTTGCTCATTTTTCCTGCTTTCAACACAATTTTCAAGAACTGATTTTGCCTAATACTGTATCTCCCTTCCAACGTGACGTTACAAAATTGGCAACATGTCCTCCTTTACTTTTCTTCCTTACATTAGGTAAGCTGATCCTACCTTTCTAGCTACTATCTATTGCATATTATGATGAACTATAAAACTACATACTGAGGTTTCACAGGGGTTCACAGAATCTTAACACTCAAGGCACTTGAGTGAAATACCTTGGACAAGCAAAAGAAGATAAGGAGGTGAGACTGTGCTGCATTTCTAAGAGAAAGCCATAGGCTTTTTACTCTGATGTGCACACAATCACATTCCCCTTTATTGATAAAGTGCTGAAATAATTCTGGCTTACTCTTATTGAATTGAAGCCAGGAATCATATTCAAATTGGAATCGTCACTGGCACATAGTGGATTTTTTTTTATTTTTTTTATTATTATTACCCTTTTGATAAAGTTAGCCCCGAATGCAATGCAGTTATGTTTATTTATTTATTTATTTTTAGATCAGTCTTTCTTGAGGAGGGCATTGGTGGCTTCGGTGGAAGGTTTGCTTCCCAGCCACTTGGGTTGCAGAACACCCTTAGTGCTCATCCTAACCTCAGATAAAAATAGGAGGATTGCAACAACAGTCTTTCTTGAAAGATTCGACATCATATCAGCCTGCATGCAGTAAAATCAGTCAGTCAGATATAACTATTTATATTGTGCAGTGGATTGTTTTGCATTCTTTCCGTTCATTGTTATAACGTTAAGAAAATGTCTCTCTTTCACCATCTCTCTTATTCCTATAGTAAAATGGAATGCAGTGGGCCTCAATTCTCATAACATGACAACATTCTCTTAAATTTTTTCTCTTCAATCTTAAATTTTCTGAGAAAAATAAAAAATAAAATAAAATAAGAAACGTCAATACCAGATGCACCAAACATTCGTAATCATCCCATTCTGCTCTTACCCAGGTAAGCTGAATGATGAATCCCACTTGATCTTACATTGGGGGCAGATAGGATTAGAATCTAATTAGCATAGGCAACATCCCTAAACACCATATAAGGAGTTATAACGGGCGCATGTTGTGCTGTGTGCAAATCGGGCACAAGAATTGGAAGAACTCAAAGCACTTTGAAATAAACTTAAAATAAACATGAACTTGTAGAGTGTGAGAGCACTGGTCTTACAGATAAATCAAAACCACAGCAATGGCAAAAGAATCTGTGGTGATGTGAATGCCGTGTCAGCCGGGGGATGCACAGATTTAAAAAAAAAAAAAAAAAAGGTAAGTTGTTTGATGACACATGGAGTGAGTGCATAACCTCAGTCATTCATGTTAGAATGTTTAGCTTTTTATTAAATAACAGTTGAACTAGAGTATTTTTTGTAGTTCTGTGTTTGAGTGTTTGTGGTCAGAACCCATTTGTCCATTTCATCAAATCTGTGCAATCTCTAAAAATGCTCTGGATGGCCAAGGCATCCAACAGCATTCTGTAAACCATTCAAAAGCTAAACACATGCAAAACATATAAGGGGTCTTGGAGTCTTAATTGGGATAAATTGACAAATAGTAACTTTTTTATTTTTATTTAGATCATTTAATTCATGAGCTGATCATTATAATTCCTCCAAAAATGTAAGAATTAAAATTATTTTAACTAAAATTTGATTATATGATGTGTTTCCGTGTTTCAAACAAAACAAAAAATTGTAGACTGTAAATGGGAATTTTTTTTTTATTATTTTGGTTTGAGTGCACTAAGAGAAGAGTAAAAACAAAAAAACAAACATAAATGAATCCCAGAAACGAATGTGTGGGTAAATGGATAGAAAGATAGGTCATCACTTCTTGCACGAGGCCCATTGTTTGGTTTGGCCTTGTTCGAACTGCAGACCAATCTGATTGTGTCACAAATCTGGGCCCGTATTCACAAAGCTTCTTAAGCCTAAAAGTTGCTCCTAGTGACAGAATTCTAAGAAAAATCTCAGAATATGGGCATTTTCTTAGAATTTCTCCTTAAATTTAGGCTTAAATCTTAGTAAAGATAAAAATGATTCACAAAACATCTTAGCCCTAAAAACAGCTCCTAAGGTAAAATTTGTTAAGAGTAGAGAGGAGGACTTTTAAGAGGCTTAAGAGTTTCTATAGCAGAGTACAAAATGGCGGAAGGAAGACGTATTCTCCAAAGACTGAACGTAAAGCTAAAAGTAAACACTGCTTTTCTGTCCAATTTGGTTTTCTTGTTGTTTTACTTAATTCTTAATTCTCTCTTCGATTGTTGGTTACATACCATCCAAAAGGGCAAATTAAACAGACTGTCCTGTAATCATGTAAATTGTAAAAGCTGAGACATTTTGCTCCCATCAATCTAAAATGGATTACAAGTAATAAAATCAGTATGGAAAATAAATGTGAGAACTTAAATATAGTAACTACTGTGTGGAAATTGGTTTTTCAACATTTAGCTGTTTAATTATCTTTAGGATAACTTTGCATAAAGTAGCCTGTTCTCATGAGTATACAATTTCTTCATATACAAAAGTTATGATTCATTGTTGGTTCTATTATCATGTATTTATTAACCAATCACAGTCCTTGAATTGCTGCATCATCCCTAGCAACGGGGGTCGACCACACCCCCTCACTAAGATAAAGATTTTCTACTTTCCTTACTCAGAGTTGCTCTAAAAGGTTTCCTAAATCACTTTTAGTCTAGGACTCCCAGCTAGGACTTTTTAAGCTAATATAGGAGCTCTTTGAGAGAATTCTAAGAAGCTTTGTGAGTACGGGCCCAGATCTTTAGGACTAACTGTCCACACTGCTATTTAAAAGTGATCAGATCTGTTCAGACTGACAGCTCAAATCTGAGACATTGTTGACGTATCTGCAATTCCAGTTTTATGGACACTGGAGGCACGCATCCACTTGGGAGGGGATAGGGGTGGATTTCCTAATATATTGTGTCCTGTTTCTGTACAATTGCTTCAGCTTTGCCTCTTCTAACACATCAAAGCCCTATTCCTATAGTGCTATTAAACATTTCACTCCATCCTCTGTCTAGGTACTATTTTTCTCCATTCACATGCTATGGTTAATGCACCCGCTCTCCAGGAAAACACGGTTGATTTAGCCGCATGGAGAATGCAGTGTCCTTAAATTTTCATACTGTATTTAGCAATAATATGGCCAAAAACAAAAGACCATACTGCATGCACACATTCACTAATGCAGGTAGCCCTTGTGCCACTGGGGCAGCTCTGGCACCTTGGGGTGTGGCTTCACAGGGCCTCTGGGTGTGTGCTGTGGTGTCTGGCACCAGGACATTAGCAGCAGATCTTTTGAGTGTTGTGGGGCCTCCATGGGGGCCGGTGCATTCGAAAGGTCCTTGGTTGGATTAGGATTCGGGGAGTTTGAAGGCCAAGATGGCAGCCTTGGGCTCTTTGTCTGCTGGGCCCCATGTGTGGCAGGCTGTGGTGCACTGAGTGTTCCGGTTCCTTTCTATCATGGACAATGTTAACTTTTTCAGCGGTTTGTGCTGCACCGGCTTTTTTTGGGGGCCTTTAGTCTCCAGCGGCATGGGCTAGCCTTAGTGGCCATGATCCTGTCACCAGTTGACTGATATATAAACGAAGATTTTAAGGCTTTGTGCTAAACCACAGTGCCCACCTAATATTGTGTAGGTCATTATTTGAGATAGCAGGTAACATTGTGTACTTAAATGTTGAAAACACAACATTTTACCTTCCCTGAGATTGAATCATGTGATTTACAGTACAAGACCCTGAGACCCCAACCCCTCAACACCTGAAGGACTAATACAATCAATCTGAGCCAGTGAGGTGAAGATGGCGGTTTTGTGAACTCTCTATTCTGGGTAAGTATTTTTTATTGTATTTAAAAAAAAAATGTTTCAGGTAGCTTACAGGTATTTAAAATGGTTAGAATAATATTTTTGAGGCTGGTGTGTTTCTGCTTATCGTTATACTGAGGTACCCTGACGTTACTGGGGTAAGCTGAGCTAACATTAGGCTTCATGTTACCATACTGTACAAGAGTTAGCGAGATAACTATTCATAACCATATCCATCTTTTTCCCCCCCACTTTTTCTTTGACTTTGCTCAGTAACAGCGTCCTGCTCAAGCCCAGCACACATGGCCACACGAGCACTTAGCAAATGAAAGTTAGAGGCGTAAGGAGTAATGGCGCTGCAGTACTCAGTAAGTCAAGAGATATAAACTGCCGAAGTCACTAAAGCTCATCTACGAATGTTGCTTCCTATTTGTAGGTGAAACGAATTGAGTAAATACCTGGTTAATTTATAACATCACTCCAAACATGTAGTTACTCCTAAGAATGACAAAGTAAACCCTTAAAAATCAAACTCTTTTAAAAATGAAGCAATACATAGCTTTAATCCATCATTAGAATTCCAGAAACAGTCTTTTACACACTCTGGTATACAGTATAGCCTTATTCATATCTTTAATTTTTATCATAACTACATATTCTGTGAAATCTATTTATCTATTTATCTTCCTGTTTAACCAGAGCCCTGCTGTGGAGGATTGGGTCAGCGGGGTGACGGATGGTCTTTTGGATCTACTGGAGGAGCATGAACAAGATGTAGTCCTTGAGGGCCTGGGTGACCTATGCGGCAGCTCTAGGAGTGGTGATGGTCAGGTCTGTGCTCTAAACATTTAATTCCAAAAGGACTGGATGGATAACTCTGAAACCATAAGTTAGAAGCCTTAGACTCACATGTTAAGAGACAAGCTCTTGCTGGGTTTTATACTGTTTATGATGTTGTAATATAAAAGAATCGGTAAGATACTGATGAGCATCTGGTCCAGGTATTTTAATTGAACTTTAAACAAATTAGAACGCAAGTTTTCCTGTTTTATACAGATCACGGTTTTTAGCTTTATTTATATATACATTAACGTTTGTGCGTTTTAATTGTTGGGGTATTGTTGGGTCAATTTGATTTCTAGAAATTGAAACAAAGACAAAGACTACATCAATGGGCTACAATGGGAGACAACTTACCTTTCTGAGTAGATGAAAAGTCAACCCCAGAAATATATTATTAATTTACAACCAATACTATTTGAGCTGACTTAAATATTTGAATTACAAATTGAGTCAACTTTTTTTTTTTTTTAAACTGGTTACACGTGATATGTTTGGCCAGCAAATTTCTCTAAACGTTGAGTGAACTTAAAGCTGTAAGTGACATTTTTTTTTTCATTGAGGTGGCTTATTTTAGTGGAACAGAGCATCCTAAGGGGGCTCAATGGATCAGACTTGTCTGCGATTGCGATTCAGGACTTTTCGAGTGCTAGAAATGTGCACTCTTTGCCTGCTGAGCCCTGTATGAGCGAGACTGTAATGTACTGAGTGTTCCAGGTTCCTTTCTGTCATGGTCAGCATTGAGCCTTGACTGGCCATGATCCTGTCACAAGTTTATTGGTATATAATTGCTAATGTTATTCAATTCATCTGGCAATAGGGGTAGTTTTATGGCTGATCGGCTTAATTCATTCAACCTTTATCTGGTTGGAGATTTTACAGTGCAACTGCCAGACACAACAACCCACCCAAGAAGTTTTCTGGAGTCATGCGCCGAGGGGCAGCACAAGGGGAACCTACAGTACGCAAACCTATTTATTTATTAGTTTTTGTTTTGTGTGCTTGTTATAATGTACATGCCTGATTGTACATGCCCAAATTATCATATTACAGCAACAACAACAACAACAAAAAAAAACGTACTTAAAAGCTATCATAATATAAAAACAGTTCTCACTAATTAGCTTATTTTATCTTTACTGAGCTACTGAGTGTTTCATGACGCGCGTGTCTTCTTTTACGTTATATGCTGCTTTTAGGCTTCTATATGACTGCCTCCATCTTTGGAAGTCTAAAGTTGCATACCGACTGTACCATTAGGGATGTAATTGTTTAGCACTGTAGGTAGGCCTGTATGCCACTGCTGGGGCACTGGGGAGTTATACTGTGGTGATTTGCGGCTTTCTATTCAGCATGAAGGAATAATTGAGTTTGAAAATTCAGGGCCAACCAAACTATCTCAAGCTGAGAGCAATGTCAGCAGGAAACTTAAAGTGCCATACTAACTAGAACTGTGATATGATTTACAGTTTAACAGGTATTTATTAGCTGGGAAGATTCAAACAAGAATAGGTTAAGTATAAAAAATATATTCTAAAAAATATATTGGGGGGGGGGGGGGGGGGTTGTACAACATTTGTGTTAGCCACTACTTAATTTATTTTATATATATATATATATATATATACATTTTTTTTTTTTACATTTATTTATTTTTTTACCATGCACAATCCCTTGTTCCGAAGTCCACATATTACCCTTGATCAGGGTCTAAAGAGGAATTCAGCCTTGGGTAAGAAGCTAGTTAGCTTTGTAGCTAGGGTTTGCCGTGAAAAACATTTTTTGTTTTCAATGTGGGTTTTGGCAGTACATGGTACGTAGCGCACAAGCTTTACATTTTACGTTATTTGGGATTAAACCCTGGAAGAGTTAGTTGGTATTTGGAAGGCTTGTACCTGGTAAGTAACATCCCTTTTGCTGGCCAGACGTGGGCGGGATCATGGTGGATAAACGTCATGACGTCATGCATCAAAAAGGTCTATACAATTTCTTTGGAAGCCAATTGGATATATTTGTATATGTACAATGAATGTTAGTCTTTGTCAATGGTGCACACTGAACATGTAGTTTCTGTGTGTTTACCTACAGTATGTGAGGTTCAGCCATGTTCACTGACTTCTCTCACCTTCAGTGTGAATTCTTCTGCAGTGTAAACAATTCCATGCACACTGAGCACTCACTCACCCATACATCTCCTAACAGGGCAACACAGTCACCTGCAATCCCACGTGGTGCGCGCACACACCATTAAACAAATGGACCGGGCATCCTCTGGACCAATCACACCTTGCCTCAACACCTTCAGTCACCTCCCGGCATTTATCATAATATAGGTTAGAGGAGAAGGCATTCTTCCTGTCAATGTGGGAATGATTCACTGAAGTTGAACCACTTAGTTTTGGTTGCATGTCGTACCTGCTGGCCATGCAACAGTTTGGAAATAATTTCAAGCGACAAATCGTAAACATCTACACACGTGGACAAAATTGTTGGTACCCTTCGGTCAATGAAAAAAAATCTGACAAAAGTAATAATTTAAAAAAATTCTATGAATGTTAACCAATGAAAGTCAGACATTGCTTTTCAACCATGCTTCAATGGAATTATTTTTAAAAAATAAACTCATAAACAGGCCTGGACAAAAATGATGGTACCCTTAGAAAATACTGAAAATAATGTGATCAAAGGGACATGTTAAATAAAGGTGTGTCCACTAATTAGCATCACAGGTGTCTACAATCTTGTAATCAGTCAGTGGGCCTATATATAGGGCTCCAGGTAGTCACTGTGTTGTTTGGTGACATGGTATGTACCACACTCAACATGGACCAGAGGAAGCGAAGGAAAGAGTTGTCTCAGGAGATTCGAAAGAAAATTATAGACAAGCATGTTAAAGGTAAAGGCTATAAGACCATTTCCAAGCAGCTAGATGTTCCTGTGTTACAGTTGCACATATTATTCAGAAATTTAAGATCCATGGGACTGTAGCCAACCTCCCTGGACGTGGCCACAGGAGGAAAATTGATGAGAAATCAGAGACGGATAATCTGAATGGTAGCAAAAGCGCCCAGAAAGACTTCTAAAGAGATCCAAGGTGAACTTCATGCTCAAGGAACATCAGTGTCAGATCGCACCATCCGTCGTTGTTTGAGCCAAAGTGGACTACATGGGAGACGACCAAGGAGGACACCATTGTTGAAAACAAATCATAAAAAAAGCCAGACTGGAATATGCCAAACTACATGTTGACAAGCCACAAATCTTCTGGGAGAATGTCCTATGGACAGATGAGACAAAAATGGAACTTTTTGCCAAGGCACATCAGCTCTATGTTCATAGACGGAAAAATGAAGCATATCAAGAAAAGAACACTGTCCCTACTGTGAAACATGGAGGAGGCTCTGTTATGTTCTGGGGCTGCTTTGCTGCATCTGGCACAGGGTGTCTTGAATCTGTGCAGGGTCCAATGAAATCTCAAGACTATCAAGGGATTCTAGAGAGAAATGTGCTGGCCAGTGTCAGAAAGCTGGGTCTCAGTCGCAGGTCATGGGTCTTGCAACAGGACAATGACCCAAAACAGCTAAAAACACCCAAGAATGGCTAAGAGGAAAACATTGGACTATTCTAAAGTGGCCTTCTATGAGCCCTGACCTCAATCCTATTGAGCATCTTTGGAAGGAGCTGAAACATGCTGTCTGGAAAAGGCACCCTTCAAACCGGAAACAACTGGAGCAGCTTGCTCATGAGGAGTGGGCCAAAATACCTGCAGAGAGGTGCAGAAGTCTCACTGACAGTTACAGGAATCATTTGATTGCATTGATTGCCCCAAAGGTTGTGCAACAAACTATTAAGTTAGGGGAACCATCATTTTTGTCCAGGCCTGTTCCATGAGTTCATTTTTTTTTATATAATTCCGTTGAAGCATGGTTGAAAAGCAATGTCTGACTTTCATTGGTTAACGTTCCTAGAATTCTTATTTTTTATTACTTTTGTCAGATTAAAGTTATTTCTGTGACCATTGTGAGTTTTTCTTTCATTGACCGAAGGGTACCAACAATTTTGTCCACGTGTATATCTTGATCACGCTGAAGTAGGGCCAGTTATACCCTGAGTGAAATCTAATATCAGCAAGGAACTATACCTTGTAAGATAAAAAAAAATATTTATAATAAAATGTCATTTATTATAAAAATAAAAGAAGACAAGAACTTTAAACTGAACTTTACTTTTACCTTTACATTCAGTTGAATATATGAAACACTACCAAATACAACTCGTACATCCTAATTCTTTTCATATGTTAAAAAGTACAGTATTTTTTTTGTATTATTGTTTTTATTACTACATTTCTCTTAATATATTGAAGGTCTCTGACCAAAATCTGTAAAAAAATAAATAAATAAATAAATAAAATAAAAATAAAAAACGTTAAAACTGATTTTTTTACACAGATGCTTCTTTTCTGATATTGTTAAACATATTGCTGCAAAACACAATTTAATATTTTTTTTTTATTTGAAAGCAAGAAACTTACAGCATAAACTGGTCTCCAAGATTTACCTACTGTACCTACCTAAAATAAAAGCTCTGGTTTGTCCTGAAAAAAGTTGAAACCGGATGCAAGTGCAGATTGTTCTTCAATAAAGTGATATTTTACGATCAAAAGCAACAAACACAAAATACAAAAACAAACAAAATAATAATAATTATAATAATGCAAACCCTGGCAGGCTACTGTACATGCTAATGTAGCTTACCACAAAACAGAAAACAGGCCAGAAAGTAAACAAATCATTAGAACAACAACAGACACAAGACAAAGACTCAACTCAAACCAAGGCTACAGTATAGACTTCTTTTGGTGTTACAATGTGTTCACACTTGAAATGTTTGATTCCATTAAAACAAACTCTGGGGCGGCTGTTCTGTTAGTGTGGTATAAACAAGAGTGAACACTGCTATCAACATCTACAATACCTTATATGAAGGGTGTCCCACGAATGGATGATAAGATGTGTGCACATCAAACAGAAGCATTTTTGATGATCGCTTAATTCCAATCCCTTCGTTTTATCTTGTTGCACCAGAGGTTTTGTTTGTGTTTTTTTATTTATTTATTTTTTACTGACAGTAATGTGATAAGTCTTAGATAAAGCCATTACTCATTTGATTCTGGCAAGGTGACATTTTTTTTTTTTTTTTTCCAGTAGCAGACAAGTTTCTGTTGTTATGTCTCCAGAGAACACTGTGAAAAGGGTCTCTAAACTGGAAAAACTACTCAGACGAAACTAGGTGCAGGTGAACGTACTGAAGACCATGTGACTGTGGTGAAGTGCATGCTGGGAAATAGAGTCTGGAAAGCAAGCCTCAACATAAAAATTCTACAATTAAAAAAAAAAAAAAAAAAACATTTATTCAAAAGTCCAAAAACAAAAAATGTCACTGGTTATACAGAAAATGGAAATGTAGAAAAGTATAATACTGGGATGATTATAAATGAATGAATGAACGAATAGGAGGCATGGTGGCTTAGTGGTTAGCACTTAGTGTTAGCATTGTTCCAGGTTCGATTCCCGTCTTTGTGTGCATGGAGTTTGCATGTTTTCCCTGTGCTTGGTGGGTTTCCTCCAGGTACTCCGCTTTCCTCCCACAGTCCAAAGACATGCAGATTAGGTTAACTGGTGTTCCCAAATTGCCCGTAGTGTGTGAATGAGTGTGTGTGTGTGTGTACATGAGAACATGCAAACTCCATGCACACCGGCCCTGAAGTGGGAATCGAACCCGGACCCTGAAGGTGCTAACCATTAAGCAACTAATTGCTGCTATTCTTCAGTATATGCTTTATAAGTCTTCTGGCTGGAGTTTAGCTCGACTAAATCATACAGTAAGTAGCACGTGTTCCAATTTGAAAATAGCTCTCTCAACACCGACTGCAATGCAGAACTAACCATCACCTGACGCTGACCTCCCCAAACTTTTCCCAGTCGTCCATTGTTTACAATTATATAGCTCAGATTTACACTTCCCTGTGCTTTATGAAGTGTCTTTAGAGAAAAAGAAAGATCAACAAAGGACCGGTGTCAGCATTTTTCGCCTGGGAAACCATGCTGTGATGCATGGAGAAACTATCCTGCACCCTGGGACACATTTCTGCTCCTGCGTTTTGTTTCTATTAGTGATTTTATTTCATATCTCCTTCCTTTAGAAAATACTGCATCATCATATTGTCCCAGTCTCAGGGGAGATATTGTTTTAAATGATCGCGAGTCATTGTTTCAGAAGGAAGTGTAGTTGAAGTGCTCAGAACCCTCGAGTGCAATATCACAATTCAGCTATTGACAAGTTACTGAACAAAGCTGCAGTGCAGGAGCAAAGATGCGTATCTGCGGTAAAGAATACTCACATGTCAAAGCTTTGTTTCATTTTTGTTGAAGTAAGAGATCCCTTGTGTTTTCAAAGTTTTGTCTGCGCATTTATACCACTTTACAGTATAGTGAATGTGTATTGAAAGTGTCAGTTATTTAAGGATGACTGAAAAGTGCTTTTCCATTATAGCTTTGTATATTATTATTATATTTCATCTAGTATGTGTCTGTGTGTGTGTGAGAGAGAATGAGAGAAATTGTAAATACATGACCGTTACTGTCTCAACAGGATCCTTTTGCTTAGAGTGAAAATAATATTTGCTAAGGCTGTTGACAAGCTTTATCTGTGCTCAGAGTTTACATTGAAATAATTCAAATTGGTCTCTGTTTTGTTACTAGGGAGTCATCTAATCAAAGTCACTGAATTGTTACTGTGACAAATTTAATTAATTCCCCTTTGTTCTCTGTGAGTGACACCATTTCATTGTTCCCCTCTAGCAAGCTATCTGGAAATTATTCTGTGACCTAATGTCCTTATTTATCTACCCAGCTACCATCTATCTGTGATATTATTATTCTTGCTATTTCTTGTGGAAGTTTTGACAGTCACCTCTGAAATATTCAAAACTTCACCAGCCAAACCAAAGTAAAAGAATATCAAGGGAACGTGTTCAAAGATCAGGTTATTTTGCCGTGGTATCTTATCAAATAGCTGCCTCCTCCGACTTTACAATGTGTTACATGGAGCAACATGTAGCAACATCTTGCAGGGTACACATACAGCACCTAAAAATTCAGACCCCGTGTTCGGCTATACATAATACATGACGGGCGTTCGAGTCAAGCCGGGATTTGTGATGAAACTTCCTGTGAATGAACTTTTAAAGACTGCTGTACGTCGGTGGATTGCAATCCAGTGCCGAGGTGGTTCGGAGCCCAACGCAGTCGTTCCCGTCAACTGATCTTTGAAAGTCGCAGACCAACACCAGTTGCACGTTACAGACATTTGTGTCACGTTACAAGTCATTTCCACATGCTTGGGGCATTAAAGGAGTTCCTGGGAGGCCAGCGTTTCGGACGTGAAGCAGACAATCTGATCATGGCTCCGGCTTACCGAGAACCTTGATGGTATCTAAGCTCCAGTGACACGCTGTGAATCATTTCTGTTCCACTTTGCCATGGAGACAGTCCTAGTCTCAGCTGATGTAGACTGCTGTTCTCTGAGGACTTGTGACTTGTGCAGTCGCTCGATAGGTTAGTACTGGAGTTTCCTACAGCCTCCAATAACAAACTGGACTCGATTTTAACTGAAAGACATCAACTGTCATATTGAACTTCCAGCCGCCTAACACACAGTACGACTGCAGTTCAATGCCTGTTATCCGTTATCACCCAAATGAGGATGGGTTCCCTGGTGAGTCCGGTTCCTCTCAAGGTTTCTTTCTATCGCCATCTCAGGGAGTTTTTCCCTTGCCACCGTCACCCTAGACTTGCTCATCAGGGACTAATTTAATCATTTTAATTCATACAAACTTTTCACATTTCATACAAATTTCCATAATTTTCTTTTGATTGTGTAAAGCTGCTTTGCGACAATGACAATTGTTAAACGACGCTATATAAATAAACTTTAATTAAATTAGTGTAGCAGAGAAATATAGGGAGTTTTTACTCTTGAAAAAAAAGTGTGTTCCGTTATTCTGCGCAATAAAAAAGTCCTGGTTTGACTTGAACATGATTCATATTTTCAATTGTTTTTCTTCAGTGTGGAACTCAAGAGTACTTAACACACAAACTACTCTGAGATCTTCTCAAAGAAAATGGTGGTTTCCTTTAAGAAACACTTAACGACGCACTTAAGATACAGCCAGCACAGAACACATAAACCTTTTTAAAACTAAACCTGACCTTCGGAATAAAGAATTCTGACCATTCCTGCCTACTCCAGCAGAGAGTTTGTCCAATCCCACCCACTCTCACAGCTATTCTTGCTTGCCACCACCTGCAGTGTGTTCTAATGGACTTAGTTTTTCCCATACCACGATATTTCAAAATAAGTAATTTTAAGCACAGTGACTCACAATTCAGATGAATGAATAAAATAATGAATGATTATTAATGAAGCCTATTTTACACCTGAAATGGTAAACACATCATCTCCCAGGACTAAAAATAACGATTTTTGTTGGATCACCCAGAACTTGCAGAATCTTAGTCCCAAGGCACACATCAGCTTCACATTGTTTTGATGGAAAACACGGCGGGAAGGAAAAAAGTAAACTCAGTATTGACTATTTTTGCTTCTCTGGTTACATAAGTCACAGGTAACAACAAGTAAATCATTGAAATGAAAACAGTTGTAGCTCTGAAGTAGGATTACACTGCTCAAGGACCCAACACATAATGCATGACCTTTTTAAACCTTATAAATAAACACACCTCCACCACTTTGCGATGTAAAGCCACTAAAAGCATTTGTTAGCAGCAGGGACCAAGAAAACAGGATCAGGAAGACTCTCTTTTTGAGACCCACACAACTGTTGTCGTAGATCTTTTGTACTGCTGATTTATGTTTGCAAAAATAAAGTACACACAGCTGGATCCATAATTTTAATACTGTCCTTCCATAATGCATGAAGACGGATGACTATAACCTGAGCAGAGTCAGACCTGAAGAGACAAACATAGTAAAACGTATTTTGCAATCATACTTGTTGGATGGTTTTGGTCATCTTTCCTTATTAAAAGTCTGTGGAATCATGAATCAGTGTTTCTTATAAGGCACCCAGAATTTGTTCTCATTACCGCAGTAAATTTGTAGGCAGCATTTGACAAAATAAACACCATTTTTAGGCTTTGTTTGGAAAAGTACTGTATATTCCTGGAGCAGGCAAACTTTTCCATAATAAAAGTCACCTGCATAAGAACGAGTTTCATTTGGAAAACTCGTTCATAAGTCAAATTTGTTCTTAGGTCCAACAAACATTGTCTAGGGACTAGGATACTAACACAATTGACTATACAGCACACTATATTACATTGCCGTGTTTTTAGAATCATGCTGAAGGTTGAATAATTCATGTTAAAAAAGCTATTAATGTATGGCAGCTTTTCACCTCACTCCATTCTCTCAATTATTTTCATTTTTGTCATCATCGTTATTGATGGATGTTTCTTAGTAGTACTGTACCAGCTTCATCGCTGCTGCTATTACGCCTGCGTCCGGACATCATGGACACTGCACCTGCAGAGGACGCACGCTGTACAAAAGGTCTGACCATGTGACAATGTATGCTGGACATGTGATCTAATGTCCGTTATTAAATATAACCCATGTACATATCTTCGAAAGTTCGTAACTTGAATGTTCGTATGTAGGGGACCTATTGCATTATATACACTCCGACTTTCAGAAGCTTATTTATTATTGTTTTTTGTTGTTTTTTCACAGAGATGTCAACCAGCTTCATCTCATAGCCAAATGTGACACAAATGCAAACACTTATGCAAATGCTAACACTCTGGTCCTTGCTATATCCATTGTTCTGTTCTCTGTACAACTTAAAGTGTCTAATAAAACTATGCCAGCATTTATATTGTGAACTTACCAAATCCCTTATGATGTCACTCACTTGATTTAGACTGCTCCTGAGTTCATCTGACAGGTAAAGTGACTTTTGTGATAGAAGAAAAGACCCGGGTAGTTAGAGAGCTAAGTCTTTGGGAGGTCTCATTTGCATGCTTATCTATTTCATTTTTCTGCAGCTTGCTTTCTATTAAGTCAGTAATGTGCACATTTGTCCTGTTTCTGATCCTTTCATAACTCTAGTATAAAATATTTTCTAAAGATAATGCACTTAGAAATTAGGTCCATTGTACCTTCACTGTATGTGGCATATTATTTCCGAGATCTAAGACAAAAAATATCAATATTATGAAGTCGCTTTCCTCACATTCATTTTGTTTTTGTCTTTTTGCATTTACGCATTTTGAGGGACATTGTCTGAAGTGGTGGTTAATTCTCTTTACTGAACTTTATGGCAAGAGAGGGATGGTAGTGTGAGAGTGTCCTAGGGAATTCGGTCATATTTGTACTGATGAACTCCAAAAGACTAAAATCGGAGGAGAGAAGACACCAGATGTGTTGAAGCCCTCAGAGCTTGAAAAAATTTCCCTTTTGATAACTATGACATGACCTTGTTAAAGTACCAGACAAGTCAAGCAACCATGCAAATAAATAATGGAATCAGTGTTTCTTTTGTCATAACCATCCCAGTATTAGAGTAGTCATGTTTAAACACATGAAGTCAGGCATCTGATGGTAATTATTATCTTAAGTAACAGTTATTAAGAAACTGCAATAAAGAAGACAAATGCAGACAGGCCAAAGGTGTAAAGACTTGGGGAACAACGCACTCTTAAATCAAGAAGTAAAAAAACACTGCTGTTACACACATGCAATGAGTAACAACGTTCAAGTCAAACGGAGACTTTTGATTTTCCAGAGTAAAATCAGAGTAACACAGTTTATTTTCTATATAATCCTCTGCTCCACTACTCAGATATGATAAATTTACGTTTTTAAGTTAACCTAAAAAAACTATCAATTTCTATACAAAAAATACACAATAGACAGTAGACAACAAAGTGCGTTTGCAAATGTGCAAACAAAGAGCTACATGACAAACACAACAATGTAACACGTTACAGAAAACGTTACAGTTTTTTTTTTCAGTGATGAGGTATGAGTCGAGGTAGTGGGAAGAGCAGCAGTAAACAATTGACATTGTGACAAAAAATATGCTAATAGACTTATCCCAGTGTTTCATTGGTGTTTGGATACCATCAAGGTAGAAAGGACTCTCTCTTAATTTTTGATCAAGCTCTTCACCTCTTCATGAAACTTTATACAGAACATGAGAATCCATGAGAAGTATCATGGCTCAGCTGTGATTATGTGATGCTGGGGAGACAAAGTGCATGCGTATATCAAGACCTCGCTCGTTTATCAAGTTAAATAAATAAAAAAAAAAACAGCTTGTCTTAAAAAATGCTTGCAGACTAAGTTACTTGCAATCCAAGGTCCCACTGTATTAAAATAATCAGGTCATAGGAAGTCTTAATATTAAGCAAATGCAACCTCAGATGAACAACAACATTATATATATATATATATATATACATACAGTGCCATTATTTATTTAATAAAAATTAGGCCAAAAATGAAAAGACATTATAGCAATATTAACTAGCTCCTGATTCAATAGCTTGTAGATCCAGCAATAACTAGTAAAGTAATTACTGTACTAGTTTACTAGTAAAACTAGTAAAAAGTAATTGTTTCCTGTAGGACTTTAGCAGTCTCTCATATCCATTCCATTCTTTTATACAACAATTCAACTTCAGTTCATTGATGTTTTTGGTTTCCACAGCATTTCAGGTCTGGACTAGGCCATTCCAAAACCTTGATCCTTTTATTTTTCAGCCATTCTAATGTACACTTACTTGTGTTATTCATATCATTGTCCTGTTTCATGACCTAATTAGGACCAAAGGTTTAGGTGTCAGACAGATAGTGTCATGGCTGATTCATGGGGCTGTGGCTGCTTAAACAAGCCCAAATCATCACCTCTCCACCTCTGTGCTTTCCAGTAGGTATAAGATGTTGTTATATTGTTTGGTTTTCACCAAACATGGCGCTGGGCATTAAGACTTCTCCACTTTGGTTTCATCTGTTCATAGGACATTGCTCCAGAAGTCTTGTGGTTTGTTAAGATGCAGTTTTGCAAACCTCAGTCATGCTTCCATGTTCATTTTAGACAGAAGATGTTTCTCCTGGTAACCCTTCCCAGCAAACCATTCTTATACAGTCTTCTTCTATTTGTGCTGTCAAGGATTTTAACATTTAACATGGTTAGTGAGGGCTGTAAGGTCTTAAATACAGTATAGCTCTTTATTTATTTATTGATTTATTGTATGTCTTTGAGCAATGAGTCTGATCTTGGGGTGAATGTGGTGAATCTACTCCTGGGAAGAACGGCAATCTTGAATGCTTTTCACTTCTTAATATCAAGTATTTTCCTCATTGTAACATGATTTTGAACTCTAAATTGTTTGGAAATGGTTTTATAACCCTTTCCAGATTGATGTGCCTCAACAATTGCTTCTGTAAGACCATTATGTTGCCTCTTGGCATTATATTAACACACATCTCCAATGCTCAAGACCAGCAAACCTTTACACAAGTCTGCACACCTACTTATTATCAATTAATCAAAAGCTGATGATTGACAGCACCAGACTAACACCCCCTTAAATAGTATGGAAGCAGTAAGGGGGTACTTAGTATTGCCTGCATGTTTTTTTTATTTTTATATTTGGTTTCATTTTGTTAATAAAGTAAATAAGGGCATAATGAAAAAAAGTTATATGTTGTTGTTCATGTGAGGCTGTATCTGCCTAATATTAAGACCCACAACAATCAGATGATTGTTATAATTTTTTAACACAAAAAAGCATTACATAACACAAAAGAGGGGGCGCTAAAATTTACCCATGACTTTAATATCAAAATGCAAAGTCTACATGAGGTCAGAACCCTCTTTTGAGTTTATTAGAAAACAATACATTTTCTACGTAACATTGACAAGACAAGCTCAATTTATGTGTTGGCGATAGTGAAACGACCTTGTTTGCCAATTGGGAAGATATCAGCAGGACATTATTTTTGTGATCATCTGCTAATGTCAGCCATGCATGAATATATTGTGTGAGTTAAAGCCATCACTGTTGTAAAACATCTCCTCTTAGTAATTAACTATTTAATCTAGACACAAGCTAAACTAGTCTTTAAACCTTATTCTTGCAGTGATTCTGAAATCATACTGATCAACTGCTTTGTGGTGTGGTTTAGCAGGTGACACAATAAATACCTGAATTATCATTTAAAATGGTTTATTGAGGAAAACCTAATATGAAACATTTAGCAGATACACATGAACGTGTAAGTATTGTACTGTAGTTGTAATGCAATGCATACAGTACAAATGCACACACACATAATAATCACCAATAAACCAGAATTACCAAACACTCATGTAGACAGTATGAACACGGTATGTAATTTCCAAAATCATCCATTAACACCCCTGTGCTGAACCATTTCACCTCAAGTCTGGGATAAATGAACTTCTGTATGAAGAGCAGTTGATGACCTAGTCTAACTGAACGGGGAAGATGTGTTGTTTGTGCTTTTATTCTGACTGGCTGAAAAAGTCAAACAATCAGCCCAAAACCCTTGAGGGAGCAAAGACAGAAGGGGAAAGGGAGCGATAGAAGAAAAGAATGAGAGTGACATTTGCCCCCTCAACATCTAGACGCTGGAGGATGTTTGTGTCGCTCACTGGCAAGGCTCACCATACTTCTTCTGAATAATTCAGCCCCTGGAAAATATTGTTTAGAATCTCAAATCCGATAAAATATGTGTAAAATGTACTATATATTAGTAGCGGATGGAAGTGTAATTCGATTCATTATGTACTGTATACATCTAATGGAGGGTGTTTGGAGTAAACCCCAAATTCCAAACAAACATGCTTGTCAAAGGGTGACAACAAAAGAGTTCACTGCCTGACCCCTGAAACAGCTGAGCGAGTTCAGTGCCACCAGTCTGATTCTCTGGCTAATACAATCTCCATATTTAAGACCCGACCTATGGGAACATCTGCCCCAGCCTGTAACCAAGCCATGGGAACCCGGACGGCATCCGGCACAAGTTGCATGTTTGCTGCCTAGGCTGATTCTACCAGAACCCTAATTAAGCCCTCATATTTCTTCTAATTTTTCTATGGTGCAGCAACTTTTGCTTGTTGGATCCTCACCATCAGCAGCTGAGTTCCCACTTTCCATTCTCAATCCCTTCACCCTGTGGAATAGATACCATCATTCAGAATACTTTTTACTATCTGACAGTAGAAGCCATAAAGGTACATGACTTATAGGGCACATCCAAACCTTACTTTGTGTCATGTAGTCAAGTCAATTTCTATACAAAAAATACACAATATACAATAGACAACAAAGTGCACGTGCAAATGTGCAAACAGACCTACATGACAAACACAACAATGTAACATGTTACAGTAAACGTTATAGTATGTAAAAAATTTTTTAGTGATGAGCAACGAGTTGAGGTAGTGGGACGAGCAGCAGTAAACAATTGACATTGTGACAAAAATATTATGTGCAAATAGCAAGTGAAATAAATATTGTGCAAATATTGCAAAGAGCAGTTCAGGTAGGTAGGTATGAACAAATTAAGATGGTTGTAGATCAGTGTGATTGCAGCATGTGTGTGTTTATCAGTTCAGTCCTGACGCTATTTAGTTCGTCTGAATGATTTGTGTGTGTGTGTGTGTATCAGTCCAGTCCCTTTGTGCTTTGTGTTGAGGAGACGGATGACTTGTGGCTGAAAACTGTTAAATGTGAGTGCCCGAATGCTTCGGTACCTTTTTCCACATGGCAGGAGGGTGAAGAGTGTGTGTGATGGGTGTGTCCGGTCAGCCACAATGCTGGTGGATTTACGGATGCAGCGTGTGGTGTAAATGTCTTTGATAGAAGGGAGAGAGACCCCAATGATCTTCTCAGCTGTCCTCACTATCCGCTGTAGTCTCTTGTGGTCTGATATGGTACAATTCCCAAACCAGACGGCGATGCAGCTGCTCAGGATGCTCTCGATAGTTCCTCTATAGAAGGTCGTGAGGATTGGTGGTGGAAGCTGTGCCTTTCTCAGCCTTATCAGGAAGAAAAGACATTGTTGGTCTTTCTTGTGCAGAGAGCTGGTGTTGAGGGACCAGGTGAGGTTCTCCTCCAGATGGACGACCAGGAATTTTGTGCTCTTGATGATCTCCACAGAAGAGGAGCGGAGAGTGATCGCTCCGTGTCCTCCTGAAGTCAACAACCATCTCTTTTGTCTTATCGACGTTCAGAGACAGGTTGTTGTCTTTACACCAGTCCGTTAGTCTCTGCAATTCCTCTCTGTACGCTGACTCGTCGTTCTTGCTGATGAGACCCACCAAGGTCGTGTCATCAGCAAACTTGATGATATGATTGGAGCTGTGTGTCGGTACACAATCATGAGTCATCAGCGTGAACAGCAGGGGACTAAGCACGCAGCCCTGGGGGGGCCACAGTGCTTAGTGTGGTGGTGCTGGAGGTGTAGTTCACGATCCGCACTGCACTGCTGTCAGTCAGAAGGTCCAGGATCCAGTTACAGAGGGGGGTGTTCAGGCCGAACAAGCTCAGCTTCCCGATTAGGTGTTGGGGGATGATTTTATTGAATGCTGAACTGAAATCTATGTACAGCATTCTGACGTAACTGTCCTTCTTTTCGAGATGTGTCAGTGCCAGGTGGAGAGCGGTGGAGATGGCGTCGTCCGTCGAACGGTTTGAACGATATGTAAACTACATAGGGTCCAGTCTGAGGGGCAGCAGGGTCAAACTACAATGCTAGTACAGTGGAACCTCGGATTGCAAGTAATGTGGTTTATGAGTGTTCAGCAAACCGAGCAAATATTTTTAATAAATTTTTATTCAGAAACCGAGCAAGTATTAGTTTACGAGTATCATGTATCACACATGCGACTCTTATTTCGACACCGAGCATCACTCTCTCACCTCCCCAAACCATGGCTTCGCAAACACACAGAAACTCTGCTCAATTTGACACCGACACACACACATACGCACACGCACAGACGCTCTCTCGCCTTTTCACCCCCTCCCCGGCTTCACAAACACACAGAAACTCTGCTCTGTCGCGATTCTTTTCAAAGGTAAGGTGCTGGTTCATTTGTTTTTTTTGTTTTTTTTGTTTTACTTTACAGCAGTGATTCCCTTAGTATGCGCTCACGCCATGTCAGAGAGATTTCTTTTTTCCCTGTTAAAACGGTGTTTCCGTTGTGTGTGTGTTTGTTGTGAAACTTAAAAAGTGATTGCTTTAGTATGCGCTCACACCAGGTCAGAGAGATTTCTTTTTTCCCTGTTATAACTGTGTTTCCGTGTTTGTGTGTGTCCGTTTGATGTGAAACTTAAGTGATTCCGTTAGTATGCGCTCATGCCAGTCTCGCTTTTTTTCCTGTTAAAACGGTGTTTCCCTAGTGTGTGTGTGTGTGTGTGTGTGTGTGTGTGTGTGTGTGTTTGTTGTGAATCTTAAAAAGCGAGGTGGGGAGAGGGAGGAGGAGTGTTGCTGTGTAAAACGAGGCGAGGGAAGGGGCTAATTCCACACACACACACAGACACACACACACACACACACACACACAGACACACACAGCGCACCAACGGAAACACTTATCTGTCAGGATTTATTTGTACTTTTTTTTTTAAAGGTAAAGTGCAGATTAATTTGTTTTATTTTCATTTTATAGATTGTATTAATTATTTTTATGTATTTATTTTTTGGGGCTGTGCAACGAATAATTTGAGTTTTCATTATTTCTTATGGGAAATGATGATTTGGTTTACGAGTGTTTTGGAATACGAGCCCACTTCCGAAACGAATTATGCTCGTAATCCAAGGTTCCACTGTACTTTTTTGTCTTGATAATTTAACTGAAAATGTTGAATTCTACATTTGCATAGTTTTTGCATAGTTTTTTTCCTGAGTGGGTTTTCCAGATGCCAGTAGCATAGGTCTGCTAACCACCAGTGTAGAGAGCCCCATCTATTGCCCTGTCAGTGTTTCTTTTTAGCTTTACTGGCATTCAGTAAAGCCAAAAGGTATCACTTCCACATAACCACTATCTACTTCATAGTTATCTCATCAACTTTGGGGGTTGTAAAGCAGTTGAAAGTGTGGTTTAGCATTGTATATACCAGTATATACTATATACTACCTTATATATGCTAGTATATTGTGCCTGTGTTACCATGATAAGATTAAAGTGAAAGTTAGTCAAAAAAAATACCAAGTAAACTAAAAAGGTGCAATATGTGTGTGCTATGTTCTCTTCACGGCACACTCCTGAACATGTTACAGGGTACATGAAAGATAAGAATGTATAGTAGAAGGAGTAACAGCAGCCATGGCTTGTTCACAGGGGACCTACCCAGTTGAGGATATGTGCTTTGGAATTATTTCCGCAGCAGAATGTAGAGGAACTCTTTTTCGGTCCATATCCCTCCAAGTCAATGAGGTACTGAAGCTTGTCGCTTCTGTGTTGTTGTGTTGTTCACCATGCCTTTTATGCTTTTATATCTGGGGGTTCTGGAGGTGTGGTGGAAGCTCCAACCAAACAAGTCAAATTGTTTATTCAGTGCAGGATTCTAAAGTACAGGATAAAGTATCAGTGGTTCAAATTTCTACACTAATAATACATATATTCTTAGAGCCGTATTCAATCTGGGCCGCATACCGGATTAACATACTGGATTATTATGCTGGGATTTCTCCACAGTGCTGGTCAGTGAATCTCTGATTAGCCTTGGTGGCACATTCTAGGTGTTGGCTTTCACATTTTGCTTCTTAAGAACCAGTAATCAACTCCTACTGTGTCCATGGGGCAGTGTTTCAAGGGAACATTGGACGTTGATGCCACAGGACATGTGTTGAAAGATAAGCTCTGCAGTCTGAAAAGAAGTTGGAAGGCCAGACAGTGGAATGAGGCATGTAAAAAAAATGGTTGACAGTTTCATGGACATGATGTTATTTTGTGATCTGGGAAGGTCCACAATAATTTCAACTGATAAGGACATGGACCCATGAAACATGGCACTGGTAGGATTCTGACTTGGAAAATTAAATGAAATCAAATATAGTTTAAAAAAAAAAAAGAAAAAAAAAAGGAAAAACCTATTAAGCTTGGCAAAAGTGCATCTATATGACAGAATGTACTCGAACTTGTGAGCTGTATAAATAATACAAGGGCAATTCTTCTAGGGCCAGTTTTACTGCCAACTCATTTCCCCAAGTCATTGCTGTGTTTAGCTGGAGTTAGTTTTCCCAGCATGAATGCTTTGGAGACAACTTGGGTTTTTCAAGTAATATTTGGAATAGCATATGCTCCCAGTTCTTTTTCTGAAGCATCTACAAATGATCTGGGTAGGTCAGATGTTTGATGATGGGCAGTTCCTCACAGCTGACATGTTTTCAGTCCATTAGCACCCTCCTGGACCTTTGATGGATTTAAAAAATGCTTCTCCAGACACTTGAAATTCATACTTCATATAAAGGAGGGGAGCAATACAGGACTGTGCTGACACAGTGGACATGCATGTGCTGATCGGGGCAGTAGACACGACTGACATCACAGTAAGAATAACAACCTTTCCCAGCATGTCTCACAACAAGTCATTTATTAGGCAATGAAATACTGCAGAGCTGAGGAGGGGCTATACAGCATTACATAATGGCCCTTCACGATAGTGGTGAGATGTGGTCCAAAACACCGCCTTCCATTCATCACCCTCTCTTATGATCACCAAGTTGCATGTACTCTGCCACTGCAGCTTTGTGAATACTCTTGCTTACCACAGTTGTTCTAAGGTGGTAGGGGTAAGGGGTCCATCAATGAAATTTTATTTAGTATGCAAGTCTTTGGAAGGCCTTGAACCCTCTACATTCTTTCAAGCAAAAAAGGAAAGAATGAATGTGGAGGGGCATACAGTATGTACCCCTGCTTAGGTATCTATATTCCTCCATGCCTTTCGTTTCTTCCTGCAATAGGAGATACCCACAATTGTGTGGAGCTGTAGCTTCTGCCAGGAGCTTAATGGTGCAGTCATAAGGTTTGGAAGTTGGAAGATCACTGTCTTTTGCTTTGCTGAACATCTTGAATCAATTGTATTCTATACATAGAATTCTATAACTATAGAATAGTTACTTGCCTGAGGTATTTGGGACTTTCAATGGTAGTAGAGATCACTGTAAGGATAGGACTGCACAGACAGTGGCTTTGGCATTTTACTCACCCTGTAATTTCACTTTCTTTCCACAGTTTTTGAGGGACATGATCCTGAAACCAAGGCAAGCCCAAACCGTTGGGATACTGTTGTGATAGTGACCAGGAATGATATGCTTTCTGAATGAAGGGCTAAAACGTGTAGTGCAATGAAAAACAGAACTCCTCTCCAGGGGGTCAGCAATTCAGTTTCAAGAGGATGTTGTGAAGGATGCAGTCTCACTTGGAGACTTTCAGCGACAGAGTGGTCAATGAAATTCCCAGTGGTGCAGTCAGTTGTTGCTAAGGGGTGAAGGGGTGAGCAATGACGGCATTAGATGCATCAGAGATGTCACAGATGGTGTGTCTTGGAACTGGGACAATTGGGCGTTGAACTGTTCAATTAACTGGTTGGTTCAATCCTGCTTTTGTTGCTCCTGGACAAGTTCCATGTGAACCTGGCCGAGATATTGACATTTACTGAGGACGTGCATGACAAAATAAAGCCTCCTACACATTAATGTCTATTGCTGCATGAGAGAACGACACAATAGCAGGGAAAGATTAGCTAATAATCATGAACTAAAGCAGGCAGAATCAAAGAGAATAAGATTAAACATGATCATACACAATAAGGGAGGCAAACAAAAGCTTTGCAACAAACTGAAGAGCACATACTTCGCCGTGTGTGAGTGTGCTTGGAGACCATTTATATGGTCAAGTGAGCGTGTAATAAAGTGTCAAGTGTGTACACTTAGTACCTAGGTGAATTGGCATGCGTGTGTTGGGATCTGACGTTCTCTTTGGCCATGTTTTTAGTCCGACCTTCGTTCTGAGAGTTATTTTTATAGACACATTAACTCATCTTACCAGTTCCCCTTAGAATTCTTCTACTTTGTTGGGAGCAGGACCCATTCTCTGTCAAACTTAAACTATACTTAAAAAAAAAGAAAAAAAAAGTAAATTATATAGATTTTTTCACCAGCCTAAAATTATATAATGAGAAACTGAATTTATGGTGGTGAGGTTTGTTTTATGTCTTTTTACCTTCTGTATGGCATAGTCACTCCAAAAGATGCCAACGATATTACGTCTAATATCTCTAGAGTATAATATCAGAAACACTAATGTGGATATTAGCAGGTCTTAGACAAAGAATCGAAAAAGAACATACTGAGAGGAATACTGGTAACCACTTTGGCCTTCACTTTGTTAAACATTACATATAGTAATATAGAACATACAGTATGCAGTGATAAAATCCCCATATTCATTTCCACTTCAGAGACTACTGC